>JAVSCE010015435.1:0-137344 GCA_032199065.1 Smutsia gigantea
AAGGTAAACTCAAGGTGAATCAAAGACCTGAATGTAAGTCATGAAACCATAAAACTCTTAGAAAAAAACATGGGCAAAAATCTCTTGGACATAAACATGAGTGACTTCTTCATGAACATATCTCCCCGAGCAAGGGAAACAAAAGCAAAAATGAACAAGTGGGACTATATCAAGCTGAAAAGCTTCTGTACAGCAAAGGACACCATCAGTAGAACAAGAAGACATCCTACAGTATGGGAGAATATATTCATAAAAAACGTATCTGATAAAGGGTTGACATCCAAAATATATAAAGAACTCATGCACCTTAACAAGCAGAAAGCAAATAATCCAATTAAGAAGTGGGCAGAGGACATGAATAGACACTTCTCCAAAGAAGAAATTCAGATGGCCAACAGGCACATGAAAAGATGCTCCACATCGCTAATCATCAGAGAAATGCAGATTAAAATCACAATGCGATATCACCTCACACCAGTGAGTATGGCCAACATCCAAAACACAAACAACAACAAATGTTGGCGAGGATGTGGAGAAAAGGGAACCCTCCTACACTGCTGTTGGGAATGCAAATTAGTTCAACCATTGTGGAAAGCAGTATGGAGGTTCCTCAAAAAACTCAAAATAGAAATACTATTTGACCCAGGAATTCCACTCCTAGGAATTTACCCTAAGAATGCAGCAGCCCAATTTGAAAAAGACAGATGCACCCTATGTTTATTGCAGCACTATTTACAATAGCCAAGAAATGGAAGCAACCTAAGTGTCCATCAGTAGATGAATGGACAAAGAAGAGGTGGTACATATACACAATGGAATATTATTCAGCCATAAGAAGAAAACAAATCCTACCATTTGCAACAACATGGAT
Organism: Smutsia gigantea; assembly: GCA_032199065.1. Classification (NCBI taxonomy): domain Eukaryota; kingdom Metazoa; phylum Chordata; class Mammalia; order Pholidota; family Manidae; genus Smutsia; species Smutsia gigantea. Next base: position 872 of record JAVSCE010015435.1, read on the forward strand.
GGAGCTAGAGGGTATTATGCTCAGTGAAATAAACCAAGCCGAAAAAGACAAGTATCAAATGATTTCACTCATATGTGGAGTATAAGAACAAAGAAAAAAATACTGAAGGAACAAAACAGCAGCAGACTCACAGAACCCAAGAACGGACTAATAGTTACCAAAGGGAAAGGGACTGGGGAAGATGGGTGGGAAGGGAGGGATAAGAGGGAAAAAGGGGCATTATGATTAGCAGACGTAATGTTGGGAGGCCATGGGGAGGGCTGTACAACTCAGAGAAGACAAGCAGTGATTCTATAGCATCTCACTACGCTGATGGACAGTGATTGTAATGGGGTTGGTGGGGGGACCTGATGAAGGGGTAGTTTAATAACCATAATATTGCACATGTAATTGTAGATTAATGATACCAAAATAAATTATATTAAAAAAGAAGAGTCCCAGCTCATTCCAAATGTCTCTAGGACAGAGGAAGCAGTACAGATTTGGAGCAAGCACTAGAGACAATAACTTAGTAGGGCAGTAAAACGGGGGAGCAATCAGGCCAGAAGCACTTTGGCATGGCCCGCACATAAACACATCAACTTTTATTTCACCTTTTCAAATACGGAGTAACTACAGCAAGGTACTAGGGGGAAATGAGTAGTTATTTCCTGGCTTTTTAGAAAATAACTCCACTGAAGTCATCCTTGCCCTTTGGTAAAAATGACTGCCTGGCAGGCTTTGCCTTGGGGGAAAGTCACATTCTCATGCAGAAGTATAGCACATTTTCCTGCACCAACTATCAGTTTCTTATACGAGGTGGGGGACTTAGTAACCTGGAATGTTCTCTTCATCCAAAACCTGCTCGAATACGACCCCAGGTCATTAAGAGACATTCAGATAAATGTCACCAAAATTCTTCAAATGCTGCCAGTTATCAACAATTTAAAATAGAACTGAGTCTATCTTTTTCAAAAAATAAATATTGAAATGAATTCATTGTTTCTCCAATGCTTGACTTATTTGTATTATAAAAACTAAGCAAGTTTTTCTAAATAACTAGTGAAATTATATGTACTTCATGCATTAAATATTTTAAGAATAAATATACACAACTAAGATAGTCTGCTATAAAACTGAATTTGATTCATAGTAGATTTTCCATATCAATAAAGCCAAATGATATAAATGCAAAGGAGAATACTGTTTAGCGTAGCTTTCAAAAGTCACTGATTGATATTCTAACAGTTTTGCTGTAATATATGTTTCCTGAATTAAATATAATAGAATTCTATCAGTTATAACAGGATATATTACAGTCATTTCACTATTAATATAATGGTTTTATTACATGGCAAAACATGACTTTATTACCTATATTTTGCTATGGGCATTTTTATTCATTCATTTAATAAATATTTTTTGATCACTTACTATGATCCCATCCTGATACTACTCAAAGAGAATACAGAGATAATCATGAAACACTCATTGCTTTCAAAGAGCTTATAGTCTAGTCAAGGAAAATTAGGATATATAGGCAATTAAATATTTAATCATTGTTACAGTAAGTTCTGCAATGAGTTAAATAAAGGAATTACATAGGAACAGCATTTAACTGAGCCAGGTGGGGATCTGAAAATGCTCTCTTGGGAAGAAATAGCTAAGCAAAAACATGATAGCCTGGTAAAAAATAAGAGACGTATGCCTAGGCAGAATGAAAGAAGGTGAAAAAGACCAGAATTTGGCACATTTGAAGAACTGAAGGAAATGCAATATGCCACAGAATTGAGTGAAAATAATAAATGTAGAACTTGAAAGAAAAAGCTAAGGAGCAAGCAGAAGCCAAACCATAAAAGGTCAGGCATTTGAACACTCTCATGCACACAAGAAGCCTTTGAAAAATTATAGAAAATAGTACAACAGATAGATTTCAGTCATTAAAAGATGGCTCTGGCTGCAGTGTGAAGAAAGAAATGGAGGACAAGATTAAAATTAGAAAAAATTATTATGAGGTGTTTGTGTAACACCAAAAAGACCACGGTGACATGAACTAAAGAATTTACAATGTGAATGAAGTAAAATTCAAGGAAATAGTGACCCTCAATTTCTTTGAAATACCATATGAACTACTTGAAATTATTCAGTTTCAACTAAATTGTGCTACATGCCTTTAAATGACACCGTATCTTTATGAAACTTCTATAATAAAAAGCAAGTACTTGAGGAAAATCAGTGTAGAACAGGATATGAAGGCAGCAGTGTCTGACATGATTCCCAGTATGAGATTCTGTACAGTGTCCAACAGGCACACACATCCCATCAATCCATAATTCCCATTTAGAAAGAACAAAAATTACATTTTTTCTTTCAATTTCCTTTTTTTATATGGCTACTAAGTTATTAGGACATGAATGCTCATTAAGTTTTTTAGACCCACCAACCTAATAGAGCAAATAGTTAGATATTTCTTTGGGTGTAGGAGTGCCATGAAAATAAACATACCAAGAAACTAATGGCACTATGAGTTAGACTCAAGGTTCTAAGGAGATTGAAATACAGTTGCAGCTGGAATACTGGAACAAATGCAAATACAAAGATTGTGCTCAGAGCAACAATTGGCTGAATTTAGACTCCAAATGCAAAGCAGGTAAGAGTGAAACCATGAGAGTGACTGACATCCTTATAGCTCAACATGCACCAAATAAGTTCATAATTCCCACTCTCAGAAGGATTCATCCTCAAATAACCTGCCACTAAATCAGATCCACCACTCATATAAGCCAGAAACTAGAAAGTCAGCCTTGTCACCTTCTTGTCCTTAGCACATGCCTTAGCAATCACCTAGTGCTAAGTATCAAGCTGCCTCCACATGTCTTGATTGGCCCATATTCATGTTCTCCATTTTGCAGATTCCCAGCAATGCAGAAGAAAAAGGCCCTGAAGAGAAACTACAATGAGAATGTGTGGAATCAAAAAGAAAACCAGGAGAGCTTCCTAGGAACTAAACAAGAGAGAACTTTAGAGAGTAAAGCCAGATCAACGTTGCCAAGTGACCAAAACAGGGACACACAGTATCTATCAGATTTGGGAGTAAGGAGATTTGGCTATAAGGCATGGAAGCAGGTTTTCACTGGAATAACAAGTGGAAGCAAGATTCCCCTGAGATGAGGAGTGAATTAAACAAAAAACAAATAAGCAAACAGCAACACACTTACCACCACAACAACAAAAAATAATAGAGACAGGAGGATAAAAAAATAATTTTTCAAAGCAACCAAACAGACATAGTGCCTTGAACAGGAGATATGCAATCACTTAGGTGTTGATTTTTGTTGTTGTTTGTTTTGTGGGAGATGGGAGGTCTTTAAGCATGTTTAGATACTGCTGTGGAAAACAGTAGAAAAGTTGAAGAAACAAGTGACTAAAATGTAATTTAAGAACATAGATTTAAGAGGAGGTGGAACTGGGCCAGCAAAAAGAAGATACCATTTGAGTTGTACCAGAAAGGAAAAAATGTGGATGGATGTGATTTTTAAGCTGTAAATATCATTTATTTGTCTATAATTTACAGACAAATGACAAGTAATATATATTATAATACTTATCTTTCTCTTGTTATTGACAACAGAGATACTTGTGTAATATTGAACATGACACAAAACTAATTAAAGAGATAGTGATTTGACATGACATATATTTATTCATAGTCCCACCATCTTATTTTATATTATTCTTATTATCAATGTTTTCTCTGATTAAAACATTCTTTCATATCTGTATTTTCATTGACTTTTCTTTTCATAAGCACAAATTTTATTATCTAGAATTTTAATTATCCCGATGATTATAACTTCATATAATTAAACCTTTATATCCTAATCTATCTATTGAGTTCCTACAATGAACTATGAGAAAATAAGAACACATAGGACATTCACTCAAATTCTAACATCCTCTGTTGCCTCCCAATTTTTTTTGGTTATAGTATTGCTCCTTTTCCAACTAGATTCTACCCTTATTTCAGTGATAAGTATAATATGATTTTGCATTTTTTCAAATAATAAACTTTATGTTTGGAGCAGTTTTAGGCTTACAAAAAAATTGTGCAGAATATAGAGTTCCCATGTACCATATTTCTCCCACCCCTACATGCAGTTTCCTCTATTATTAATACCTTGCATTACTGTGGTATATTAATTATAATCAATTAATCAATATTGATACATTGTCATTAACTAAGGTCCATAACATTAGTCCATTTACATTAGGATTCACTCTTTGTTCTGTGTAATTCAATGGATTTTAACAAATTCAAATTGTCGTGTGTCCACCCATACAGTATCATACAGCATAGTTTCACTGATCTAAAAATCCCATGTTCCACCTATTCATCCCTCCCTTCTGGCAGCTCCTGGCAACCACTGATCTTTTCACTGTCTCCAGTTTTGCCTTTTCCAGAGTGTCATATTGTAACCATATAGAGGACAGCCTCTTAAGATTGGCTTCTTTCACTAAACAATATGAAGTTAAAGTTTCTCCATATTTTTTCATGGCTTGATAGCTCACTTCTTCTTAATACTAAATAATATTCTATTACATGGATATACCACTGTTTGCTTATCCATTCACCTATTGAAGGCCATCCTGGTTTCTTCCCATTTTTGCCAATTATGAACAAAGCTGCTATCAACAGTCTTATGCAAGATTTTGTGTGAACATAGGCTTTCAGCTCATCTGGGTGAATATTAAGGAACACAGTTACTGGGTCATATGGTAAGTCAATATTTAACTTTGTAAGAAATTGCTGAACTGTCTTCTCAAGCATGGAGAAAGGTAGGCAATCTTCCCTAACTTCCATGTACGTGTAGTTCTTGGAAGCATTAATATTGACATCTAGGTTCAGTGTTTTTCCACTACAATTTACTACACAGAATTAAGGCCTTGATATCCAGACCCATGCTCCTTTCACAGTAAAAGCAAGTATTTCCTTAAGTCAGTACTTTGTGGTAAGATAAACTCAAAAAACTACCTAAAATATTCTGCATCAAATTGATTGAATTTTTTCTTCTTAATTTTCCACTTCCCATCCAGGGAGAATCAAATTAACTCATTCGCTCACTAAACCATTCATTCATTCATTCACACAATCATTGGTAAATGACTATTTCCTATCAACTACCTCCAGCAGAGTTCTCAGCCCTAGGAATAGAGCATAAACAAAACGTGAAATATCTACCTTCACAGAGTTAATATTCAACAGGAAAAAGTAGATAATATATAAACAAATAAACCTATCTTAGGTAATATGGTGATAACTACCATGAAAAATGAGTAAAGGAGGTAAGAAGTGCTATGTAACACAGGATAGTCAGACAAAGCCCCTCTGATAAGGTAACACTGGAACACAGATAGAAAGGAAGTGAAAAGGCAAAGGATATTTGCGAAAAGAGCATTCTAGGAAGACAGAACAGCAACTGCAGAAGTCCTAGGTACAGTAGTAGTTAGAGATGAGATCAGATAGGTGGTGGCAGGAACTGAGAGGTCTAGGTAGGACTTCAGAAGATTTGGGAATTAAGTCTGAAGGAAATAGATTCTGTTCACAAAACTAAAGATAAGGAAGCAGTAGTTAAGAAGCTGTTGCAATTATTCAGGTAAAAAAGTAATTGTGTCTTAGATCAGATGTTTAGTGGTAGAATGAAAGAGAAATAAACAAGTTGGTTATATGATGAAGGAGTAGGCAATTTGTGATCAATTGTCTGGAGTGAAAGAAAAGAGCTGTCAAAGTCACTTAAGTAGTTTTTGGTTTTGGTTTTTGAGTTTTTGTGAGGTTTTATTTTGCAGTAAGGAGAGAAAACTCATAACAGACATTTCCCCTTTGACTTCATCATTGACAGACACAATAAATACAAAGCAAAACAGAATGAACAAAACAGCAGTAGACTTACAGACACTGAGAAGTGCCTGGTGGTTACCATGTGGGAGGGTTTGGGGTGGGTGGGTGGTCAGGTCGAGGGGGATAAAGGGGCACAAAAATTCTCAAACATAATGTAGGTTGGTCACAGGGATAGTAGTACTGCATGGAGAATATAGTCAGTGATTCTGTAAAATGTTCCTATGTTGTCAGTAGCTATACTAGTTGGGGGAGGATTAATAATATGGGTAACTGTTGAACCAATGTGTTATACACTTGAAACCAATATAAGATAGTAAAAAAAAAAATTTAACTGCAGGAAACGAGTCTACCCTTCTTCCACACACAGAGTATTAAAGAGCATCTATTTGAATGTTTTACCATCTGATACCCTGGTCCTTGATTCTCTACCCTTCTCAATAAAAATGGTAGTCACTTGAAACCTAGTCTGTCCTCTTCTGTTCTTCTCCTGGAACTTCTGGAATTTAAGAAGTTCACAGACATGGAATTGGCTGAGGAAATACTGATCTACTATATGCTCTTTACATTTGAACTAAACTGTGTACTAGACAAGTTACATGGCTTCTACAGAGTGACACCTCTAGGAGAAATGATAGAACTTGAACTGAAGTAACTCCTGCTTACTTTCTTTTATCTGAAATAATCTTTTTCTCAAACCTCCTTATAAAATATAAAAGGTGTTACTGTTACATAATTACTACTGGCTATAATTTTGCCCTGGGCTGATATATTATATTAACTTATATTCCTTTAGTTTGAAATTTTTAATTTCAATTAAAAATAATATGTCTCTAACCATTCAAGTTTAAATTTCTGATCTAAAACTATCTCTACATGTGCACTCTTGTCTCTTGTCTTGGTCTCCTTCTACAGCAAAACTTGTACCTATACTCAAGATCTCTGATTCCTCTTCCTCCATTCTCTCTTCATCAACTTCTAATTATATGTTTCTCCAATCACGCCACCAAATAAGTTCCTTTGACAGTCATCCCTGACCTCTGGTTTACAAGATCCACTGGCCAGTTCTCAGTCCTCATTTTCTTTGACCTATCAGCAGTATTTTACACAACTGAGCACTTTCTCATCTCCAAAACCTTCTCTCACAAGGCTTCTGAGAACACACCCTCACTTGAGCCTGTATCTATGTAATGGGCAGCTTATTCTTAGTATGCTTACCTGGTGTATCTATCTCTAAATTTTGGAACTGACTAGAAGTTAGTTTTCAGAAATCTTCTCTATACTCACTCTAGAGTATAGATGAACTCAACCCAATTTATGACATAAAATAGCAACTGCACACTGATGATTTCAAAAGTTACATGTTACTCTCCTGAGTTCTAGAATGTAACTTCTGGTTTCAGATTTGCCTGTATATTTCCATTTGAAATATAAGAGACATCTCAAATTTTGCATGTGTAAAACTCAAATCCCGATTTCACATCTTCAAACTGGCTCTTATTGTCTTCCCACCATCAGTTAATAGCAGTTTTATTGTTTCAGTTGTCTAAGAATAAATAGGCTATTTTTTACTCTCCCAGCTACATCCAAATCACCAGGTGTCATATTTCAATACATTCAGATCTTGCCATTCCTTCACTTTCATTCATTGCTATGCTGGTCTGTACTAGTATTATGTCATGTCAGATTACTGCAACACCCTTTCTGTTCTCCCTTCTTTAGCTTTCTGCCTTGCACAACAGTCAGAATGATTATTTTAAATACTATAAAAGACATTACTTCTCTGCTCAGAAGATTTCCATTGGTTCTCATATCATTCACAGTAAGCCAAGGGCCTTTCTATGGACCAGAGGCTTCCTGATCACATGTGCCCTCCCACTAGGCTCTAATCTTAGATCCCCCAACTCTGCCTCCTACTCACTCGGCTCCAGCCACACTGACCCCCTTACTGGTCATAAAAACGGCAGGCAAGGGATTCAAGATGGCGGAGTGAGAGGTGACACAGAGAACTCCTCCGAAAACCACAAATAGTACAAAAATATAGTTAACTAATACAACTAAACCCTAAAACAGCAAAAAGAAAGAAGGCTGAATCAGACTGCATACAGACATCACGAACAGAGCAGGCCTCACAAAATAGGGTAATGTACAAAAGCCTTAATCCAGCACAACCCAAGCCCTTCCCTCACTCCAGCTCACTGGCAAGAGGAAGAGAAATGGAGTGGGGAGGGGGTGGAAACCTGGGACTGCTGAACACCTAGCCCTGGAGGTGTACTTTGTGAGCAGACACCTATAGTGTGTGGTGCTCAGGACATTGGCAAGCTTGGACGGGCGGAGGGCCTGGGAGACTGACATCCTGTGGAGGACAGGATCCACACCCAGCTGCTCTGTGTCAGAGGAAGGGTGTGCAGTCTGGGAGGCTTCCTAGCAGTGAGAGGGCTGCTGAACGGGCAGGGTTTGCACGGAGCTTGCTGCACAGGAGAAGGGAGAGCTAGACAAAGTTGTCTGGGAAGGCTCTGCCCAGCTGGTTGGGAACATTGAGGAGCTTCAGGATCCCCATCACCCTGGCTGCCTACTCAGCTCTGAGGCACCCCAGTGTGACACACAGCCTGCCCAGCCTTCCTCCTGGCCTGCCGGCACTGGCTCGCAAACCGGCAGTCACTGCACTGGTGTCAGGCCAGTCAGAGGGAGGCCACGCCTACAACAGCTAGAGACGCAAAGCACAGAGGCATACATGTGTGTGCTTGGCCTGCTGGCCCTGACACTGGAGACAGGCACCATAGACGGGAATCAGGAAAAAGATCTTTCCTCCCCCAGGCACCTGCTATGCTCCCCTATGACCCCCAACCTCACTCTTGGGGCTGAGAAGCTCCAGAGACTGGAGCTTCTGCACACTAGTGAGCACCACACAAAAATGTGAAACGTCAAAAGAACATGGTTCAGACCAAAATCTCATAAACCCCAGAAAAATGGCCAAATGAAACTGAACTCATGAATCTTCCTGAAAGAGAGTTCAAAATAAAAATTATAAACATGCTTAGGGAGGTACAGAAAAATATTCCAGAACTCAGGACCGAATTTCAGTCAGAGATTCAATCATTAAGAAATTCCATATCTGAAATGAAACATACAATGGAGGGATTTAAAAGCAGATTAGATGTAGTAGAAGAGATGGTAAATGGGATAGAAATTAGACAAGAGGAATACAAAAAACAGAGGCACAGAGAGAAAAAAGAATCTCTAAGACTGAAAGACGACTGAAAGAACTGTGTGACCAATCCAAATGGAACAATATTCGCATTGCAGGGGTACCAGAAGAAGAAGAGAGAGAAAAACGGATAGAAGGTGTCATTGAGGAGGTTAATGCTGAAAACTTCCCCAATCTGGGGAAAGAGATAGTCTCTCAAGCCATAGAGGTGCACAGATCTCCCAATACAAGGGACATAAGGAAGACAACATCAAGACATATAATAATTAAAATGGCAAAGATCAAGAATAAAGACCGACTTTTAAAAGCAGCTAGAGAGAGAAAAAAGATCACATACAAAGGAAAACCCATCAGGCTATCATCAGACTTCTCAACAGAAACCTTACAGGCCAGAAGGGAGTGGCATGATATATTTAATGCAATGAAGCAGAAGGGCCTTGAACCAAGAATACTCTACCTGGCAAGGATATCATTTAAATTTGAAGGAGGGATTAAATAATGTTTAGATAAGACCTTCCACAAACCACATCTACAATGCATTTTGGAGGGACTCCTATAGATGGAAGTATTCCTAACACTAAATAGATGTCACCCAAGGGATAGACAAAGAGTACAGAATATGATTCATAACATACGAAGAATGGAGGAGGAAGAAAAAGGAGGAAAAAAAGAGGAAACTTTAGGTTGTGTTTGTAATAGCACATGAAGTGAGTTAAATTAGACTGTTAGATAGTAAGGGAATTACCCTTAAACCTTTGGTAACCACGAGTCTAAAGCCTGCAATGGCAATAAGTACATACCTATCAATAATAACCCTAAATGTAAATGGTCTGAATGCACCAATCAAAAGACATAGAGTTACTGAATGGATAAAAAAACAAGACCCATCCATATGCTGCCTACAAGAGACTCACTTCAAATTCAAAGACATCACAGACTGAAAGTAAAGGGATGGAAAAAGATATTTCATGCAACTAATAGTGAGAAAAAAGCAGGAGTTACAGTACTTGTATCAGGCAAAATAGACTTCAAAACAAAGAAACTCACAAGAGACAAAGAGGGACATTACATAGTGATAAAACAGTCAGTCCAACAAGAGGATATAACTATTACAAGTATCTATGCACCCAACACTGAGTCAGCTACATATGTGAAACAAATACTAACAGAATTAAAGGGGGAAATAGAATGCAATGCATTCATTTTAGGAGACTTCAACACACCACTCACTCTAAAGGACAGATCAACCAGACAGAAAATAAGTAAAGACACAGAGGCACTAAACAACATATTAGCAAGATAGACCTAATGGACATCTACACAACACTCCACCCAAAGCAAAAAGACACAAATTCTTCTCAAGTGCACATGGAACATTATGCCACATACTAGGCCACAAAAGGAACCTCAGTAAATTCAAAAAGATTGAAATTGTACCAACCAGCTTCTCAGATCACAAAGTATGAAACTAGAAATAAATTATAAAAAGAAAACAAAAATGCCAACAAACACATGGAGGCTTAATAACATGCTCCTAAATAATCAATGGATCAATGACAAAATAAAAACAGATATCAAGTAATATATGGAGACAAATGGCAACAATAATTCAACACCAGAAAATCTGTGGGATGCAGCAAAGGCCGTGCTAAGAGGGAAATAAATTGCAACAGAGGCCTACCTCAGGAAAGAAGAAAAATCCCAAATGAACAGTCGAAACTCACAATTAATGAAACTAGAAAAGGAAGAACAAATGAGGCCCAAAGTCAGTAGAAGGAGGGACATACTAAAGATTAAAGCAGAAATAAATAAAATTGAGAAGAATAAAACAATAGAAAGAATCAATGAAAGCAGGAGCTGGTTCTTTGAGAAAATAAGCAAAATAGATAAACTCCTAGCCAAACTTATCAAGAAAAAAAGAGAGTCTACACACATAAACAGAATCAGAAATGAGAAAGGAAAAATCCCTATGGACACCAAAGAAACACAAAGAATTATGAGAGAATACTATTAAAAATTATATGCTAACAAACTGGATAATCTAGAAGAAATGGAAAACATTCTAGAAAAATACAACCTTCCAAGGCTGACCCAGGAAGAAACAGAAAATCTAAATAGACCAATTACCAGCAAAGAAATTGAATTGGTAATCAAAAAACTACCTAAGAACAAAATGCCTGAACCAGATGGTTTCACTGCTGAATTTTATCAAAGATTGAGTGAAGACCTAACACCCATCCTCCTTAGAGTTTTCCAAGTAGTAGAAGAAGAGGGAACACTCCCAAACTCATTCTATGAGACCAACATCACTCTACTAACAAAACCAGGTAAAGACACCACAAAAACAGAAAATTACAGACCAATATCCCTGATGAACATAGATGCAAAAATACTCAACAAAATATTAGCAAACCAAATTCAAAAATACACCAAAAAGATCATCCATCATGATCAAGTGGGATTCACCACAAGGATACAAGGATGGCACAACATTCGAAAATCCATCAACATCATCCACTACATCAACAAAAAGAAGGACAAAAACCACATGATCATCTCCGTAGATGCTGAAAAAGCATTCAACAAAATTCAACATCCATTCATGATAAAAACTCTCAACAAAATAGATACAGAGAGCAAGTACCTCAACATAATAAAGGCCATATATGACAAACCCACAGCCAACATTATACTTAACAGCAAGAAGCTGAAAGCTTTTCCTTTAAGATTGGGAACAAGACAAGGAAGCCCACTCTCCCCACTTTTATTCAACATAGTTCTGGAGGTCCTAGCCATAGCAATCAGACAACACAAAGAAATAAAAGGCATCCAGATTGGTAAGAAAGAAGTCAGTCACTGTTTGCGGATGACATGGTAGTGTACATAAAAAACCCTAAAGAATCCACTCCAAAACTACTAGGTTTAATATCTGAATTCAGTAAAGTTGCGATATACAAAATTAATACACAGAAATCTGTTGCTTTCCTACACACTAACGGTGAACAAGCAGAAAGAGAAATCAGGAAAACAATTCCTTCCACGATCACATCAAAAAGAATAAAATACCTAGGAATAAACCTAAACAAGGAGGTGAAAGACCTATACCCTGAAAACTACAAGACACTCTTAAGAGAAATTAAAGAGGACACTAATAAATGGAAATTCATCCCATGCTCTTGGCTAGGAAGAATTAATATTGTCAAATAACCATCCTGCCTAAAGCAATCTACAGATTCAATGCAATCCCTATCAAAATACCAACAGCATTCTTCAAAGAACTAGAGCAAACAGTTCTAAAATTCATATGGAACCACAAAAGACCCCAAGTGGCCAAAGCTATCCTGAGAAGGAAGGACAAAGCAGGGGGAATTATGCTCCCTTACTTCAAGCTCTACTACAAAGCCACAGTAATCAAGACAATTTGGTACTGGCACAAGAACAGACCCACAGACCAGTGGAACAGAATAGACAGCCCAGATATAAACCCAAGCATATATGGTCAATTAATATATGATAAAGGAGCCATGGATATACAATGGGGGAAATGACAGCCTCTTCAACAGCTGGTGTTGGAAAAACTGGACAGCTACATGTAAGAGAATGAAACTGGATTACTGTCTAACCCCATACACAAAAGTAAACTCAAAATGGATCAAGGACTTGAATGTAAGTCATGAAACCATAAAACTCTTAGAAAAAAATATAGGCAAAAATCTTGGACATAAACACGAGCGACTTCTTCATGAACATATCTCCCAAAGCAAGGGAAACAAAAGCAAAAATGAACAAGTGGGACTATATCAAGCTGAAAAGCTTCTGTACAGCAAAGGACACCATCAGTAGAACAAAAAGACATCCTATAGTATGGGAGAATATATTCATAAATGATATATCCCATAAGGGGTTGACATACAAAATACACAAAGAGCTCACACACCTCAACAAACAAAAAGCAAATAAGCCTATTAAAAAATGGGCAGAGGATCTGAACAGACACTTCTCGAAAGAAGAAATTCAGATCGCCAACAGGCACATGATAAGATGCTCCACATCGCTAATCATCAGAGAAATGCAAATTTAAACCACAATGAGATATCACCTCACACCAGTGAGGATGGCCAACATCCAAAACACAAACAACAACAAATGTTGGTGAGGATATGGAGAAAGTGAAACCCTCCTACACTGCTAGTGGAAATTTAAACTAGTTCAACCATTGTAGAAAGCAGTATGGAGGTTCCTCAAAAAACTCAAAATAGAAATACCATTTGACTGAGGTATTCCACTCCTAGGAATTTACCCTAAGAATGCAGCAGCCCAGTATGAAAAAGACAAATGCACCCCTATGTTTATCACAGCACTATTTACAATAGCCAAGAAATGGAAGCAACCTAAGTGTCCATCAGTAGATGAATGGATAAAGAAGAGGTGGTACATATACACAATGGAATATTGTTTAGCCATAGGAAGAAAACAAATCCTACCATTTGCAACAACATGGATGGAGCTAGAGGATATTATGCTTATTGAAATAAGCCAGGCAGAGAAAGACAAATATCAAATGATTTCATTCATCTGTGGAGTATAAGAACAACGAAAAAACTGAAGGAACAGAACAGCAGCAGACTCACAGAACCCAAGAATGGACTAACATTTACCAAAGGGAAAGGGACTAGGGAGGATGGGTGGGAAGGGAGGAATAAGGGATGAAAAGGGGCATTACGATTAGCACATGTAATGCAGTGGGGCGGGGGGACACGGGAAAGGCAGTATTTATAGAGAAGACAAGTAATGATTCTATAGCACCTTACTATGCTGATGGGCAGTGACTGTAGTTTGGTATGTGGGGGGGACTTGATAATCGGGGGTCTAGTAACCATAATGTTAAGTGATTGTACATTAATGATAAAGACAGAAAGAAAGAAGAGAGAGAGAGAGAGAGAGGGAGAGAGAGAGAGAGAGAAAGGAAAGGAAAGAAAGAAAGAAAGAAAAAGAAAGAAAGAAAGAATAAAGTGCTGATAATAAAATAAAATAAGAAAATGGCAGGCAAGGTCCTGCCCAACAGCCTTTTGGGAATGGTCTTTCCCCAGATATCTGCTTGGTTTATTTCCACTTTATTTTTTTTTTTTGGTTTTGTGTTTATTATCTACCTTTCCCACTAGAAAGTGAACTCCAAGAGGACAGGAACTTTGTGATCTTGCCATGTCCCAGCACGTAGTATAGAGTCTGATAGATAACAGGTATTCACTAGACAGAGTATCTAAAGGAAAGATAAATTATAATGCCAAATGTTGATAGAAACAATAAGATAATTTAGACAAAAATTGATTTCTTAAATATCAGAGTCCATTTACAACTTGGAAATCTACATGACAAGTCACACTTAGAGATGTAAATCTTTCCTTACACTCCTTATAGACTTTAGTCATGGTATTTTCCAAATGCACAATTCATACTGAAAACCAGTTGGGAAAAATGTGTTATAAAAGTTTTCTAGGTTTATGTTTAAGGAAAATAAATTTTAGAGTACAATCATAACTCGTCTCCTGACAAGTGCAGTCTCTATATAAGTCTGTTCTAGAAATGGGTCAAAGTTACACTGTAGGGTATCACCATGAAATCTGGTTCAAAATTATTTTTCATTAAAATGTACTTGTAAATATTTTAGTATTTTACCATATCTTTTTAAATCTCATATTAGATGGAAAAGTATTTGTTAAGTCAACTGTTATTTTAATGTATAATTAAACAAAACTTTTGGAATAAACACCAAAAAAGGATACATGACATGAGTGTTTTAAAACTGTGTCAAATGAAAGCTTGTATGCCTTAGTTGACATACAATTCAATGTCTAATATAAATGTCTAATATAAACAGATTTCTACCCAAAGAATGAAAAATATTAGCTCTTACATCTTGATGTCATGGGCCCGGAACCATATGCTCAGTTGCTGATAGAAAAGTCTTAGTACATGCACTTCCAAATTAGAAATAGTACTGTAGCAGATTTTGTGACTATGAAATGGATGTATCCTGAAATATTTAGTTTCACAAGTGAAAAGAATTCTAACATTTTTTAAAGTTGACTGCCTTTATAGGAAATAGAAAATATTTACCCAAGAATTCCACACAATTCCTTGAAGAACTATGAATAGGCAAAGTTTGTAAGATTCCATCCCCACAAAAGCAGCTGGGGAGCAGGGCACTAACCCACCCATCCTCTTCTTGAACAGTGTATGGGAAAGCAAGTACCGTATAAGGATCACATGTTGGGAAGGTGATGGGCAGGAGGAATCAGGATCCTAAACCTCTAAGCAGGAGAAATTTTGCAAGTAGCCCCGAAGGCCATATATGGTAGACATGACTCTCTTTTCCAGAAACCTCTAAATCTTCAGAAATAAATAACAAAGTTATTGTCATGCCCAATAGAGAAGGAGAATTTTGCACCCATGTTGGCCTTTAGTGCAAGCAGATGATATGTAAGGTTGCGGACTCAACTAGGAGAGGAATCCTTGATAAAGTAAGCTCCAATATCAGAGGTTTGGATTATGAATTATGTATATCTAAACACTTAAGGAGCAGAGAGTCTTGCTATCTGGATTATATTTTGGGATCCTCATAAGGGAACTCTGAAGCTAGCTATACTTTCCAGTTACACTGTAGGTTGAGTTTTCACCTTAACATTCAGTGTAAAGTGTATTTCCTCCATGTCTACCAAACTATTAGATGCAGAGTGCAAAGGACTGGTGATAAGTTGGCATGAAAAATGATGCTCCTTAAAATATTCTGGGATGAGTTTTATAGATTTGATGGAGCACAGGAAGAGGGCCAAAGTTAAAAATTGATTTCTATATCATGAATCAGTCATAGAAACCATTATGATTATATTGGAACAATCCAGGCTTTGGAATTTTTTTTTCATGAAATGAGTGACTTGAGAATATTTGGGATGTGAGTGTTTAATGCAGCCTTAAATGACTCAAAAAGTCTTTAAAAATTGGACCATTTATAGAAAAAGAAAGGAAATGTGTTTGGGCTGATTAGGCCCTGTACCCAGATTCACTGCTTAGAACAGATTCTATGGTAGAGATCAGATTTGTCTGCATTGGGAGAAGAGGTACTGAGTCCACCTTGTAGCTACTGAATGAAACTATATACAACAGCTGAATCCAAATACATCTGCCAGGAGCCTACTAGTCACATTCATGACAGTAATACTGACAGGAAAGGGAGGAGATCCAAGATGGCAGAAGAGGAAGATTCTAAATCACCTCTACATGCACCAAATCTATAGCTACATATGGATCATTCCCCTCTGACAGGAACCTGAACACTACATCAATTGCTTGCTACAAAAAAGGATAAAAGAACCACAATGAGACAGATTGGGGAAGGCAGAGAATTAAAAAACACAAAAAAAGCAGAACACACAGGTAGTTCTAATATTTATATATTAACCTAGTTTCTCAGGTGCCTAGATGGTAAAATACTCCATTGGCATTTGTATAAGCAAAGACAATATATACAAACATAACTACAAATTCACAATTGGCACTATGAAAATCAAAACTCAATTAAACATGTAAATTATTTGATATTTTTAAAAAATCAAATCTTTCTCATTTTACTGAAAAGTATTCACCAGAACAAATGAAGGCAACTCTCCATCAAGTGAAAAAAGACATTTTTGACAAAATGTCCCCTTAATGAAATTGCACTTAAGAGACTTCACTTCCATTGTAAAGTATTTCTTTAAGATTTTTTGGTCTCTTGCTTGTTATGTAGAACTGCCTTCAAAGGGTACTTTGAATTATTTTCCATCTATTTCTAAAATTTTGAAGAGGTGTTTTAATCATCATAATCTCTAAGATATATAAATCAAATACTTTAGTTTGTACTGACAAGATTTCTCTTCTGAAGCATACATACTGTCATTGTAATGATTGGACATATTTATTCCATAAAATTTATATTTTTGCTTAATAAAGAATTGAAATTTAACTATCAAATGACAGATAAAAGTAATCCTTTTGATATACACGTCTGAATAATTTGCCAAAGCACTTTAATTTTAAATTACATTTATCAAATATACCTATAGTCCTATACTAATTTATATAAAGAATATATATTTTAGGTCACTGCAAATTTTGTGCTTTTAATGAGTTTTGAAAGTCATTAATATTTTTATTATATTTCCTCAAAGATGAGCTAATTAACACTATTTTCCATTAGAAATATAAAATGTATTTCCTAATTTTGATGATTTTGAAGCATATCTTTTGAGATAGAATCTCTCTGTGAAAACCACAAAATGAATTGTCTGTCAAACAGTACTCATTTTTCTTGTAATAAGAATTTCCTTGACATTAACATCTATCTTCTATAACTTGATGGGCACATAAAAGTCAAGCTTTCTAATACTGTTAGATGTTATTTATCTTGAATTTGTGCCAGCTTCAGGTATCACAGAAACTGGGCAAGAAGCCACAAAGTGCACATACATACACAATATTTATATCATTTTACTTATATAAGAACCTGGGGAGGTAGGTAAATACATTAGGTTTCTCAATAAGAATGATTTTTTATGAAGAATATTGGAAAGTATGACTATAGTTTGTATAAGATGCCAGTAAGAGATACCCTAACTTAATTTAGCCATCATTTATTGAGTATCTAGTTTTGAAAACACTGACTGAGAGCCCATAAGATAGGGAGTTCAGTCTAAGTCTGTAAGGAATGCACTGGTAGATATTAGAGTTGGAAGAGTTACATAGTACTTCGTAAAATATATCTAAATATCTATTCCTTTGTTTTCTTACTTGAAATCCTAAGGGAATGATGCTATGTTCACTTGAATCTTCCCATGAATATAAATAAATGAATCAATGCATAAATTAATGAATAGACAAATAACAAATACCTCTGTAAGATTAATAATTTAAATTCATATGTGTTATACATTCCTCTGAAGCTA
Organism: Smutsia gigantea; assembly: GCA_032199065.1. NCBI lineage: Eukaryota > Metazoa > Chordata > Mammalia > Pholidota > Manidae > Smutsia > Smutsia gigantea. The sequence goes on from JAVSCE010015435.1 coordinate 18,933, forward strand.
TGTTCACTTCAAATTTGATTATTGTATTTATGGTTTGATATCATCTTTGAACTCTGCGATGCCATATTTTTTTCCAGAACCTACCAGAACAGTTGCTTTTGCTGTCGGCATTAGGAAGCTACCCAGGTCATGTAAATAAGTCATTAGCATTTGTATGTAAACCAAACAGGAATGACTTGAACTATTTTCTTAACCACCTTAGTTCAGATTTTTGTTTTTAGTTGGTCTTTTTGAGCTGTTTTACAATCCAGTTTTGAATTTATAAATTTGTATTCATTCTGACAGTTACTGATTTACTTATTCTACTTTACACAGTCTAGTAGTTTGATTCACTAGCTAATGTATTAATTTCTGTTTGTAGCCTAATTAATATAAGCCAGAAGGAAGAAATGATAGCCAACATGAGTCTTGAATACAAATTTTATAACAACATAGTGTTTTAAAATAGCTCACAGAATATGTCATGAAGTTTGTAACACATATCCATTGTTAAAATTCATTTTTATTTTAATCAATATATTCTGTAATTTGGGAGAAAATCTTAAATGTGTGAAAAGTAATGACTGTGTCATTCATCAAAAATATAGATTTATTATGTCAAGAATATAATTCATATTGTATTTTTGCCAAATTTAGGGACATTTGGGTGACAGAAGGAAATGTTTATAGTCACAAGGAGTATATATAATGTAGGAGGGTGGTTTTGGACGAGAGGGAGGACTTGTATCACTGAAACATGCTATTGTGGCAGCTCTGTGGGAGCACGGCTTGCTGTCGTCCTCCCTCTCACACTCAGTGGGCAACGGTCAGCTGACATTATCATCACCACTGACAGTACTCACTCACCAGTCCAAAGAGTACTAGACAGTGCGCTCCGAGTCCATCAGGTAGAAGGCTCCTGTAGGGTAAAGACAACGGATTATTTAATTTTTCATCTCTAGTGTCTAATACAATGTCCAGAACACAACAGATATTCTACACAGATATTCATATCTGATACATGTTTCTTTTCTAGACAGGAGTAGAAGTCATAGAGCTTGGTCAACATGGTGGCGAGCCAGTGTCCAAATTGAAAGTAGAATCTCTGTATTATTATCTACATTTTTTAAAAGAACTAATGAAGCTGAGAAGCAGCTGTAAAACAAGCTCAGTTATGTTGAATCTGTTTTAGCAGAGTCCAAAAGTAAAATGAAGGCCAAGCCAAAACTTCATTCACAGTGTATCTCAAAGGGAGCATAATTGGAATTTGGCTTCAAAGTTTATGATGGAGGACTGCCCACATGCAGGATTGTTAGTGTCCCTAGCCTTCATGCACTAAGAATCAGTAGCATCCTGCAGTCATTGTCATACCACAATCTGTCATATCCCAAATATGTCATACCCCAACACACATATTTCTAAATAAAACAGAAAGGGGTGGTACTATGTTTGAAAAATACTGCTTAGAGCCACTGTTTGGCTCGAGTTCTTTTTGGATATTTTAGTTTACTTCAATTCCTCCTGATGCTTAGCAGATGATAGATTAATAAGCTTAGTTTACAGTGCTGTTGTAAGTACACGTTTCCATATTTCGGTGGAAAGGCAAGGAATTTCAAATTGGCTCTCCTATCAAGCTTCCACATCATTCCAGAAATTTAAATATATAAAAGAAATCCTAGTGTTTACTGAAAACAACTGGTAACAACTCTCTAAGGAGAAAGGGATTTCATCACTGTTTATTAGTTCATTAGTAACAAAATATAGCATCTTCAAGTGATAAGCCTAACTTTCAGTGCAGAAGATGTCTTAGACCATTTGTAAATAATACTTGGCCTCACCTATAGCATATCCTTTTCAGAACTGACAACTATCTTATTAATAGCCCTATTATTCTTTATTTTCCATGGAAGATTCAGACCTTACTCAGAGTGCGAAAATGTTAAGAAAAGCTGGATCCTGACATGTAGTGTGTGCATCTAGGTTCTAAATAAATGACAAGCTGAACTGAATATTTTCATTATCACATTGTACTTGTCTTTTCACTTAACAAAGACTCCTTCACCTCTGGACATTCTATTTTGCTGATTTAAGAAGAAAGAAAATTGCTGTTTTTGTTGTTCTTATGTTTCTTCATATTCCTGAAATTGTTATCACTTCACACTTGACTATAAATAGAAACATGGGTTTGCAATACCACTAAGATCCATTTTCTATACTACCATCATTTTTAGATTGGGAAAACTCTGTTACTGAAATTGTGTGACACAGACTTGGATGACTATAAAAAGGGAAGTTGTCCTTAGTAATAGGGTCTTTAATAATGTCAAAGAGTTACTGACACTGAATAAAAGTTTAAAATTTTAACTGCACATATTATAGTCTGAGTTTGCTATCCTAAAATTGATTAAACCTATTCATTTCAACTTCTGTCCATTAAGGAGAAAACTCATAACTCATAACATTGTCACAAGCCTTTTTGCACATTTATAACATGTTGACACCACATTTGTCTGGGATTCTGGATCTCCCAACATTCCATCAACCACTCAAAGTGCCGCAGATTTTCAACATAAATATAGAAAAGAGACATTGCAGGATAATTTACCTGAGGTGTAACCCTTTATAATTTTACAATGAACTGTGCTCAAGGAACTAGAACAATGAGAGAATCTTTTGTTGTTTAGGTGCAAGTCCAAATAGCCTTTTCTTGCCACTCCAGATAATCACTGCCCCAAAGAAATGTAATTTTAGCTGTGTATTTAAAATTTTTCAGTAGCTACATTAAAAAAATAAAGAGTAATATGCAAAATTAATTTTAATAACATAAATTATATAACACAAATTATCCCAATTTTCTATTTCAACCAGAAATCTCTGTACAATAACTTTTAGTGAGATATTTTAATATCCTTTCTTCATGCTGTCTTTGAAATCTTACATTTTTTATAATTACAGCACATCTTAATTTAGACTGGTCACATTTCAAATGCTCAGTAGCTAGCTTCTTTATTACCAGTATGGCTATAGAATTTGCTACTATAGGGAGTAAAGGAGAGGTCAAGAAACGAAAGGGTAAAATCAAAAGGGAAGGAGAGAGCAATTAAGCCAATAGAATTAAATAGAGTTACATTTCTAATGTTCATATAATTGAAAATATGGTTCAACTTCCTCAGCAGACTAGATCTGATCGATTCAAAGCAGCTTTTCTTAAGGAGCTCAGAAGATAGTGAGTGGAAACAAATACAGGAAGGGGAAGAGCTTTGAGTGGCCCTAAATGTCAGTATATTATACTAAATATAATTGCATAACAAATAGACACACTAACGGCCCTCCAGGAGATCACAATCAGAGATTTAGGGGATGAACAAGATAGTAATAAACTTGAACTTGAATAACAAGGATGAACACTCACAATTCCAAGGCTTAAAAATAAACAATGACAGTTTAATACCTACCAATTTTAGGAAAAATTATAGAGTTCAAGTGTCCAAATACATCATGAAGAAATATGTCAAATTTTGCAAATTTAAATGCATGTAAAACAAAAATTATTTAGAAGTCCTGTTGTTAGCAGAATCCTATTGTTGCCTTTTAACCATTCATAATATAATCCCCATATTATATTCTGTCTTGTTTCAGTGAAATGCATGATGAATGTTATACCTTAGCAGTACTAAAGTTGAGAAGACTTCACTGATTTATCTCTGTTTTCACCAAATGGCAATAAATCTATATTTCCCAAAGCAAGTACAACTTAGAACAATGCCAAAAGTTAAACATACAAAAAAGAATTTTACCAGGGAATATAAAAACCCATGAAAAGTCCACTACTTTAAATGTTTTCCTATTATTGATAAAAACTTTAAGAGGAAAATTCTCAAGATTATAAACATATAGTAGTTAAGAGATCTGGCTTACACAGCTCAGACACAAATGACAACAAAATTCCCAAATGACCAATTAGAAGACACAATATTGATTGAATCCTTGAGGATAACTTAGTGTATCCAAGTTCCTGAGTGACCTGTCATTGGGAAAGTACCAAAAAATGGAAAGTGTCATTTCCCTAAAAAAGGAGCATATAGATCTGATACAGAGCATACAGTCAACTAACTACTATAAAACTTTTGACAAAGAAATACTTCATATACATCATAAAATGATGCAGCAGTCACACTTCCAGAAACACAATCATGATACTCATGAAGTTTTAACATCTCTCCAAAACTCTACCTAAAAAAAAAAACAAAAATAAAAATTAGGATTTAAAACACACACACAAAAACAAAGCAAACACAAAGCAGCACAAATGAGCTCTTCAACCTACACTGATGACAGGAAGTCCGCAAAAGTCGCAGAAGGCTCATGACTTACACCAGTCTTGGGACTTAAGAAGAGACAAGTGAAAGGACACTGCTGATTTGCCCTATAAGCCCGGGAAAAATAAAGCCAATTAATGAACATCCAAAATAGGGAGGAGCCCTTCCTGAGGCTGAGAATGAACAGCAAAATGAAGATTCCCCAATTTTCCAGAAAGTGCAAAAAACTACGCACAGCCACCATACAATTATTAAAACAGCCAAAATCCTGAACACTGACAACACCAAATGCTGGCAAGGATGCAAACAGGAACTCTCATTCATTGCTGAAGGGAATGCAAAATGGTACAGCTGCTGTGGAAGACAGTTTGGTGGTTTCTTACTAACTAAACATATTCTTACCATATGATACAGCAATCATGCTCCCTGGCATTTACCCAAATAAGGTGAAAACTGATGTTTGCACAAAAACCTGCACAATGATTGTTTACAACTTCCTTCATAATTGCCAAAACTTGGAAGCAACCAAGGTGTCCTTCAGTAAGTAAATGGTTAAATAAACTATGATACATCCAGATAATGGATTATTATTCAGTGCTAAAAAGAAATGAGCTACCAAGTCATGAAGAACATGGAGGAAACCTAAGTATTACTAAGGGAAAGAAACACATCTGAAAAGGCTACATAATGTGTGATTCCAACTATGTGACATTCTGGAGAGGGCAAAATGGTGGCGACAGTAAGAAGATCAGTGGTAACCAGTGGTTGGGAGCAGAGAGGTAAGGGATGAGTAGGCAGGACACAGAGGATTTTTAGGGCAGTGAAGCTTCCTTATGTGACACTATAATGGGGGATACATGTAATTCCTACATTTGTCCAAACCCACTAAAAGTACAACACCAAAAGGGAACCCTAATATAAAAACTATGGGCTTTGGGTAATAACGATATGTCAGTGTAGGTTCATCAAGTGTAACAGATGTACACTCTTTCAGGGGTTATCAGTAATGGGGGAGGCTATGCACGTGTGGGGACAGGAGGTATAGTGGAAACCTCTGCACTATCTTCTCTATTTTACTATGAACCTAAAACTGCTCTAAACAATAAAGTCTATTAGAAAAAAAATTACACAGATTTGTGAGGATCATTCTGTGGAATGTAACTGAGAAATTCAGAAATACCAAATAAATGCTACTTGAGAAGAGCAAAGCTTAGATCTGAGGGAAAACTACTGGCAATAAAAACCCAACTGTGCAGAGCAGAGCACTGAGGTAAGAAAGCAAGGATAGGTAGGGGGAGACACTCTGAGAAAGCAATCCTAGAAATATAACATCTACCTCTGAGGGCACTACTTTGAAGGACAGGGCTCATGGGAGACCGAGGACTCTGTCCTGAAGCTGACTTAGCTCTGAGAGATAGATCAAGGCTGTACAGAAAGACCACATTTCAATTATTCAGGGATGAGCAGAAAGACGATATTTCAATAATTCATGGTCACAGGAGAGGCAGGATCCCCAAAGCTTAAAAGATAGGAAAGTTACCCTTCTGCATCTCGCCATGACCTCCAAAGGAACCTCCTCCAAATAGCTACCTCATTATGCTGTGGGGTAGAGGAGATATTAACTGATACCATATACGTTTATTATAAGAAATAAAAAAATGAACCTAACTTCTGACAGAAAATAACAATTTACCAGAAATACATGGTAACAAAACAGAAGAATAATTCCAATATTGCAAAATGAGCTAAAATAAATTAGGGAAATGATAGGAGCTTGGAAGTAACAGGACAATCAGAAATAGATAAGTTCAGAAAGGAAATGATTAGACAAAGAAAGATACAAAATTAGAATTGGCAGATCATAGGAAATAATTATGACAGAATCAAATTTATAAAGAATAAAATTTGGAAAGCTCAAGAGTGAATAACATCAGGGAATATTCAGTAAGAAAATAGAAGGGAAAAAGTAGAAAAAAGTCAAGATAAGTTTATATTGCCAAACAGAAAGTCAAAGAAATAGAACAGAACAAAACTGTGTAAAATCTGCCTTGTATTAGACAAACTATCTCTGAGGCTTTGCCACTGGAAACAATATTAAGATCATGTAAGAATTCAGAAAATACAGTATTCATCAGCCCATTCTAAGGAATCTATTTATCAATGTGCTTCATAAACCATGAAGTAATTAGAGATGTCTTAAGTATAAAAATGTCTGTGGCAAGTACTAAATATATTTAATTATAGAACTCACACTTAAAAAAGGATGTAAAAGTGAAAAAATAGTGGGTTCTTATGACTCAGCAACAAAAAGACAAACAACCCAATTGAAAATGAACAAAGGATTTAGACGTTACTCAAAGATGATACACAATGGTCAATAAGAGCATTAAAAGATTAGCAATATTTTCTGTCATTAGGAAAATGCCAGTCAAAACCACAATGAGATACCCTTCATAACTTCATGCCTACCAAGATTACTCTAATAAAGCAAACAAACAGCAACAACAGAGAATTTGAAACCCTCACACATTTTTATGTAAAGTGGTGGAGCCACTTTGGAAAACAGTTCAATGGTTCCTCAAAAAGTTAAATAAAGGATTACCATATGACTCACCAATTCCACTGCCAGGTATATACAACAAAAAATTGAAAACAGAGACTCAAACATATATATGTCAATATTGCAGCATTGTTCACAATAGCCAAAAGGTGGAAAAAGCCCTAATTGTTCATCAATGGATTACTGGATTTTCAAAATGTGGTGTCTACATGCAATGGAATATTATTAAGCCATTAAAAGGACACAGGCTACAATATGAATGAACTTTGAAAACATGAAAGATAAAATAAACCAGGCATAAAGGAAAAATACTGTACAATTTCACTTATATGAAATATCGAGAGTAGACAAATTCAGAGACAGAGTAGATTAGAGTTTATCAGAGGCTGGGGAGAGGGAGAAATGAGGTGTTATTGTTTAGTGGTTACAGAGTTTCTGTTTGCAATGATGAAAAAATGTTAGAAATCCCTTTGATGGTTGCACATCGTGAATGGACTTAGCGTCACTGAATGATACACTTAAAAATAGTTAAAATGAAGCGTTTTAAAACATATTTGTATTCCAACAAAAAAACTTTAAAATAGTAGGTAGGTAATACAAGCTCCATTAACATAAAAATAATAAAATTATCAAAATATAGAATGTGGAGAAGTAGAACTAGAGTTAAGTTCACAGATGGACCTATAGGCGTTTGCTGGCAGGAAGGGGTTCTCTTTGGCACCTGACTGACCAACCCTGAAAGCTGAAGCACATTTACTGGAGCAATCTCTAGGTCTACTGCTCAGCTCTCCTCATCTTCATCGTGGAATGACTCATCACTGGACTCCTGGGTCTGGCTGCTGATGAGAAGTATCCCAAAATAAGAAGCTTGTCTGTTGAGGTGAAGAGCTTCTTAACAGACACTGATGGTTAAGGATATGAGTTTCCAAAGTCAAGGCTTTACTATTCCATATATAGTCCACCAAGTTCTCTCCAAAATGCAACTGCCATTTGGACACTTGTAACCATCTCCACTGTGCTATCTCCTGGTCTGAGTAACTATCACCCTCATTTGGCTTGCTGAGGCCTTTTAATTAGTTTTCCTACTTTGGTCCTAACTGCCCTAAAATCTACTTTCACCCCAACATCCAGAGTAATTCTTTTGAAACTTAAGTAAAATTACATCCCTCTGTGCTCAGAGCTCCCCATTTCACTGAGATAAACAGTTAACGCCATGGCGCTGTCTCTCCTTCACCCCACACCATACCTCCCACCTCGCCCCCAAGCCCTGGCCTATCAAGCACTCTCCCCATTGCTCCTCTACTCCAGACACTACACTTCAAACACACCAAGCGGGCTCCCATCTTAGGGACATTGGCACTAGTGTCTCCTAGAATGCACTTGCCCTTGTTCAGATGCATGACTAATCTCCTCACCAGCTACAGTTCCTTGCTAACTAATTGCCTCCTCATGAGACCTAGTGTCACCACCCTATATTGAGCCCACCCATCCCTATCTCTGATCCAGCTCTAGTTTTTCCATAACACTTTTCACCTTCTAACATATTATATGGTGGACACTTATTGTTATTATTGCTTTCATGGACAGAATGTGTCTCCCCAATATTTGTATTGAAATTCTAACCCCCAATGTGATGGTATTAAGAGGTCGCTAGGTAATGGGATTGGCATCCTCATGATGAGAGACAGGAGAGAGTGTACTCCCATCTCTGCTCTCTATCATGTGAGCAGAAGAGGAAAAGAGAACCATCTACAAACCAGCAAGTGGACTCTCACCAGAACCTGACAATGCTGGCACCCTGCACCCTGACTTCCAGCCTCCAGAAGTGTGAGAAATTTATGTTATTGATAAGCCACCCCATTTATGGTACTTTGTTACAGCAGTCTGAACTAACTACAACCACTACACGTCATCTTTCTCCCACATATGAGATTATAAATTATATTAGGCCAGGGATTTTTGTTGAAGCAGACCTGAGGAAGCCCATATGTTATGCTTACTATATCACAAACCTCAATTCTTTTTAGAGCTCTTGATTTCCAGATACTCTTATAAATGATAGCCATTATTTTACATAATTCTTTAAGTTTTCCATTTACATTCACCTTTATATAACAATTAAAATCTAATTTAATAGGGAAGATCTCATGCAGTCACTTGCATTTCTTTACATACTTTTCTCTTTTACCTTCCTCACTAGAATTATCTTCAGTTGTACTGTCAACATTATGCTTTCCAACAGCTCCTCACATGCTGTTAGCTAACTGACTGTGGGAATGTTACCTTCTGAAGACAACTTCCTTGCCTAAGTTACATGTCTAAACATATCCTACCTCACTTAGGCAAATTCCAAGGACTCCCAAAATATCTATGTATATTTTAACAAGAAATTCTCCTTATTAGCATAAGGTAAGTATGGAAGAGGAGTATCCCTGGTTGTTGCTACTAACGAAGGAAAGAAATTGTCACAAAGGAGGGCAAACGCCCCTCATGTGTTGAGTTTCAGCAGAGTAAGATTTCTAGCAGATACCTGAACATCTAAAGTCAGCTATGAGCATGGTATTTTATCGGTTTTGTGAACCATATTAGAAACATTAATCTTCTCCTCCAACTAGCTAGGGAATCTCTACTGTTATCTCACAACACTATGACTTTGGTTTGTTTTGTCATAGTCCCTTGATTAGAACGTGTCCATTGTGGTTCTGCATGTATTTGTATCTGCCATCCCATGCTCCTTTTAGATCAGATTCTTTTGAAAAATGATTATATTATCCTGCTGACATATCATCATGACTTTCATCTCTACGAGTGTTAGTTACCTAATATAGCATGATCATTTCCTTTTGTTAAAGTTTAATGCTTCCTTCATGTGTTCTGAGACAAAATTCTCTGCAGTGTCCTGAAAAATCACTAGGCACTGTTCGACCAATTTTCTCTTCTATAGAGCAGGTGTAAGTTTCTACAAAGTGAATTCTTCACAACAGAATTAATCTCTATCTCTATCCATAAATCCATCATTTTATAAGGAATCAAAATTCATGTCTAACGAAATTTCACTATTTGACACCTTCTATGTAGACAGCTGCTTAATTCCAATCTCTTCTTTATAATTTCACTCATAAACTTGAACTTGAAGTTATTAAAATACCACTCATTTCCCAAGCTTCTTTAGTTTTTTTTCAAAACATGAAGAATGTGAGAAAAATAGCCAAGTGAGATAAGCCAGCATCACAAACACATATAAGTAGGTATATTTTTAATAACTGCTCCAACACTACAATATTGTTATGAAATATAAATGCAGAAGTTGTACTACTGGGAAGTATTTATAGTCCTAAAAGCTTTTCAGAGATTTATATGCTACTCAGACTGAATCATGATGAAACTATCAAACATAGGGAGAAACTAATACTGGAGATAGGATATAATACCAATATTCAGCAATTTTGCTTCAGAGAATAATGAAACAAAGATCGTAACTCATAAAAGCAGTCTATTAAAGACATGCAGTTGTTAAAGAGTAGATGATGAAATGTCAGACCTTTAAAGTTCTATCTACCTGTGTTTCACCTCAACTCTCAGAGATCTATCCATTTTCAAATTTAATGTCTCAAACACATGGCTATTTCATTTTATTAAGAATTCAGCAAGCTATAACAATGTTAAACATTTTGTTCTGCTTTATTGAATACAATATACTAGTTTAATTAGGTTGATAATACATTTTACAGACTCATAATTTCTGGAAAGAATCGAAAACATTTGTCTGCTCCACCAAAAATGTGTGTCTTTCCTAAACACATATTGCATCTTGACAGTGATGTATGGTAGAAATGAGGAGAAAAGACTCTTGAGTGAACTTAAAAGGCTTCTCAAGATAGCTTACACTCTTTAATTTCTGAACAGGTTAGACACCAGTATGCTTTGAGCGTTCCTCAATGTTTTCCTGGTGACAGATAAACCCTTCTTTGCCTGCTACATACTGTGAGTTTTGAAAGTGCACAAGGACTGGAATCTTTTTGCTACCACACATATTGCAAACCCACAGACATGATTAGACTTGGTGGTTTTATGTATTTTATCAGCCAGTGACATCATGACAGATGAGAATGTTCTGCCAAGAAAAGTCAAAATTTCCTTACAATAAGGATTTTGCAGACAAATCACATGCACTAAATGTCATTTAATCTATACAATGATTTGAACATAATCCAGGCCCAAGGAAGGAAAAAAAAATCCCCAACCACAAAGCTCATTATAGCAAGGCTTTAGATCCAGAGCAAAACACTAAGTCAGGATTTGCAAACTATAGAAAGTTAAATAAAATAGTTTGGTACCTATGAAAAGGGATATGTTCTTTCATTTTTCAACTATTACCTCATTTGATGAAGCATCAAACTCCCTACTGCGAAAAACAGACAAAAACTGTTAAAAAGTACCTTGTTTTTAATGTTGTTCTTTTATCTGTGAATCACAAAAGGAATACAACAATAATTAAATGAGTTGAATGATGTATACAGAGAACAGAGTATTCTACCAAAAGTGCTTCTTTTAGAGATACAATCTCTAGGATAAGTGTGTTCAAGGAGAGATTAAAACAAGTCAACAGTGTTCCTCTGAGACAAATAGGCATTGCACTTCCTAAAGAAGGGCTTTTTGTCAAGCACAGTCGTTTAGATGAAGTATAATTGAACAAATATAAACCCTGCATATGCTTCACCATTTTCTAACACCAGGTTAATCTTTAAAGGATCACATCCAAAACCAAGTTCCTTAAAAGCTATACTTTTGGACAACTGCCTAAGAGAACGATGACCCAATCCTTATAAGTTGGGTTTAGTAAAAGCAGAATGAAGCCATGATTGGGTCCTTTATTTATTAGACTCTGAGAAGCAGCTGCATGGTGTGTGTCACTATCTAAATGGGTTCTGCCTCCAGCAGTTGTCCAGACCAGATGGAACAGTGACAAGCTCCACTTAATATGTCACAGCATCAGCATGGTCATAAAAGAGTCCCCAGAAATTCTCTTTGGAACAGAAGCCACCTGTTTACTATAAACACAACCTCTTATTTCTCAAACTGCAATTTTAATTTGCAACTTGTACCTGAAAGGTAGCACACCTTTGAGTTCAAAGCTGCCAGCTTGCAAGTCAATCATGAGTTTGAAGGGTTCAAATCTCTGTGGTAGAAATTGGGCAGTTTTAAAACTTTAATGTGTCCAAAGCTTGCTTGTAAATGATCCAATCCATCTTTTCTTATAAGGGAGTTTTGTCATAATTATAACTTTGTTGGCATTTTATTTGGCCCTTGCTTTATTCTAGAACTATGTTTATTAGCAGATTCATTACCCCTTTGGTTCTTAGAAACAGATTCATTATGCCTTCCACTTTATCTCAGTAGCAGAAATCTAGGCTGAAAACTGAAGATTTGGCTCTAACCTGTGGCAATTATTTCTTCACAGAAAGAAGGAGTGCTTCATCAGGCATCTAGAGCCTCTTGCTGTTCATTGTGGGAGATCATAGGCATCTCTAGATGTCTATGATGGTTAGCAATGATCATGTCTCATAGGAGGGGAATAAAAAACTTTAAAAAATTAGAGCTAACGCATAAATCTCAAATCAAAGATAAGAGACATTGCTAGGGTATCAATTCATATTACTGTGCTATAAATCTATTACAGTAAACACAGTCTCTCTCTGAACCAAGACATACAGCACAGGAATGAAGCAAAAGTGGGGGGAAAAAAATCTTATTTGGATGATGAATTCTACAAGAAATTTGTGATATAGCTGAGTTTTTCTATTACAGGGTTTATTAGAAGCCTGGGATTAAACTTGGATCCCTTCAGGATCTAATGCACAGACAATTTTTCTTGCCCTTTTTCATTCTGGCTACAAATTTACCCACTAAGTTAATAATGCTAAATCCAGAGCATGGAAAGTATTCTTCATGTAGAAATATTTTTAAAAGGGAGTGAGAGGAAGTTTCCTCAGCAAGATTGGAGCATATCATAGGCTAACTGGGAATTTTTCTAGCTGACTATTTTATAAGGGGAAAACACAAATTTAGAAGGCAACTGACATTGTATCCCTACACCATGTTGATTTGCCTGCCCATGCTAGAAAGTCTGAAAGGGTTCATTAGCCACGGCTCTGTAGATATGTTCTTTGTTTTTGTTTTAAATTGTGTATGTATGTATTTGTTTGTCTGTTTATAGGACCAAGTTTTCTTGTTTAATCTAAGAAAAAGAGCCACAGATCTCATTGGGATTGTTATAAGGACAACTGATTGTTTAGAGTATGTGTAAGGCAGTGCTGCTGTAGATGTTCAGAAAGTCATCAAATTGCTCTATTATGCTTTATCAGGCAATGGCATCACCGGCTCACACATACCATCCCATTCATGCACACAGAGAACTCTTGCTACACAAACAAACTACAGACAGCATACTTTAGAAGACAGAAATGGGTCAAGTTTAAATGTAAATTATCACAATAATCACACACACAGCACAAAAACCACTTCCTTGCTCATGCCCTTTCTCCGAACTCCCACCACAAATATTCAGAGGTTGAGGATAAAACACAAATTAGCAGATACTCTAATGACTACACTCAAGTCACACAGTAGACTGCATTTCAATCTCCAGGATCCAGCAGCTTTCTATGTTTGACCATAATTCCATAATCTCAGCTAAACAACTCCTGCAGGGCGCCATAGCCATCATTCTGCACAAAACGGGCTTATGGTAAGTCCTTTGTCATCCTTCACTGCAAGCGCTGTAGTGCTATTTCCCTGCTTTTAAGAAACAAGAGGATCTCATCAGACACATATTCAGAATAAATGGTGAAAAATAAAATGTTCCTGACTTTATGCATTTGACCAAATAACTCTAAAGTATTTCTGAATATTATATAACATACATTCAAAGCATAAAAGTAAAGTTCATTTCTTTTGGGAGATAGGGAATCTGTCACTTAGAAAAAAACATAAGAACATCATTTCTTTTTACAAAATATAGCCTTACCATTGGTTATGAAAGGAACAAACTAACGCCATGGCAGGCTTCAGGAAGCCTCAGAAACTAGAAGGCCTAAGTTTCAGTCTCCCCGAAACTATCAAGTAGTTACATATTGCCCAAAGCATGTAACCACCTTACTGCCATCCAATCAGGAGAGGCCAAAAGCCTCTCCCTACATTCCTGAGGATGGGATCTGAGGGCAAGAGATATAGATAAGACCCTGTTGCAAAAAGCAAAAGTTAACCTGTTAGTCGCCAAACAAGACGCTAGGCTCGCTCTGTAATTAGTTAATTTCAAAGATACCTTAAACATTATGATTGGATCCCACCAAAAGTAATGAATGCTCTAAATGACATGTATGGCTAGAACTGTTGTCAATACTGTTGTGTAATTATGATTGGATTGCTGTGTCTATGTCCCAGTTTCCTGTAACTCCCCCTTCCCAAAGCCCATAAAAATCCTGCCCGCCTTTGTCCGGGGCTCTCAGCTCACCTCCACTACCTAGGTGAAAACACTGAGAGTCTGAGCTTAAGCCCGTAATAAACGCCCTTTGCTCTTGCATGCGTGACTCGGTCTCCCTGGTGGTCTCTGGTCTCTGAGGATACTGCAATCCGGACATAACAGTTACAGTTGTCAGAAATTTTTTCTTAATACATGTAACATGAGCTCATATGAGACACTGTTTGTCAGAACATTCCTAATATATATTTCCTCAAAAGGTAGACTTGCTCTCACAATTAAACAAGTATTTCTTGGCTAATATATGTTTGGTTAATTGTGAGTGGGACAATTTGTGTTTCTCAAAAATATATAGGTAAAAATGACTATTTTTGTAGCTTTTATTATTTGATATTTGCAAGGTAGTTTACAAGTCATTAGCACATCCTCCTAGTATTTGTAACCATTAACATTCCAGTTCTACAGCTGAGAAAGCAAAAAATAAAATATAACAATGCCCCTAAATCTGACATAATGCAAGATTACTCTTAAATTGAAACAATTCACTACTTTTAATTGAATAGTTTTTCCAAAATAGATAAGGAATGGCAAATCAGAACATATTCAGATGTCTTTTTTTAATCCCCAATATGATGTTATTACAAATTTATGGTAAATTTTACCTTAATATTTCAAATAAAAATAATTTATTTAAAAAATTGGATCATTTTTTTGAATAATTAGAAATAAACATCACATTTTCATTTAATTATTCATGTCATTTTTTTTGTTTTAAAGAAATTAAATGAATTCAAAATAGTTCTTAGGGTCCACATTCATGCAATGCACATCTGAAAATCTTTAATGCTATATAATTCAATAAAGTTTTATTATATATTACTGTTCACATCAACTGACAAAATTAGAGCCAAAACAATTAAAATTATTCACTTCTATTACCTTAGTCATTTAACAAATAACTATTATCGATATTTCAACAAATAAATATTATCAATATTTAAATAAACTAATCTATATTGCTTATAATTTTATAGGAATATTCTGCAACCATTAAAGGTTTGTTGTCAATTGCATACTGTATATGATTAGGGAAACAGAGAACATAGCCTGTTGCCTTCTATATTGTTGGCAACTAAGTACAGAACTAGATTATAAAGGTTTTTATTCTATTGTAAAATTACATACTAATACATGCATTAATTCTTGAGGTTAAGAAGTTAAACACTAAAGGATGGTATAGATTAAAATTAAAGCCCCTTTTCATTGACTTCTTCTCACCTAAAACTCAACAAACTCACAAAGTAGGTATTGTTGCTTCATTTTAGAGATGAAGAAAATGAGGCACAGATTGGTTAAATAACTTGTCTATAGAGTATTCTTGACAGAGTAGCAGACTCAAAGCTCAAACCAAAGCTCTGAGGCCCTGAAGTCACATAATTATGACTCTCAAACTTTAATGGGCATAAAAGATACCTGCCTGTGGACAAGATGGAGTAATATGTTCCAGATTTATCCTTCCATCTAAATCAATTAAAAATATGGAAAACATACATAAGACAACATTTTTGAAGATATTGGACATTAGGCAATGAAGGACAGTGATCCCTGAGAGATGAGAAACCAATGAGATGAGCCTTGTATTTGTCCTAACTTGCTGCCTGGAGAGGGTTTCTAGGCTGATATGTCAGAAAGGAGATGTTGGTGAAAATCATCAGTCTCCTACAGTGAAGAGACAGACCTGGAAGAATGGAAAGACCAAAAGAGATAGAGTTTGTAGGACAGACACTGGAAAGGAGATAGATAAACAGGTACAACTCCAGAGGTCTGAGAAATGTTCCTTTATATATATTCCACTACTTGTGGATTAATGTCTGTATATGAGAAAACTATGAGGCCAGTGAGAGAACTATCAGAAGTAAGAGCTGAGGCACACAGAGAGTGTAAATAATACCTCTTCCAACCAGGCTGGAAAACTTCATGTCCTGGGCATTGAATAAGGTACTCAGAAAGTTCTTGGGGCAAAAATAACCCTAGCCTAATTGCTTGCAAAGCTGAAAAGCAAGACCTAGCAGGATCATATTATTCCTGTATAAATGAACTGTCTCCAAACAAAGCTCAAGAATATTTTTAGAAAGTTATCCAGCACTCAAAAAGGTAATATTCACAATGTGTGCCAACCAAAAAAAATTATGAGACATTAAAAGAAACAAAAATATAAAACCAACAATGAGAAAATAAATCATTACAAATTGACTCAACTGGCACAAATAATACAATTAGCAGAAATACATACTAAAAGTGTAATCCACATAGCTAACATCATACTAAATGGTGGAAACCAGATGTTTTCCCTCAAAGATAAGGAACAAGCCAGGATATCCACTCTGATCACTTCTATTTTAGTCTATACACTTCCCTGGAAGTTCTTGCAAGGGCAATTAGGAAAAAAGAAATAAAAGCTACCTAGATTAGGAAGGAGGATAGTTTACTTCTGCAGTTTAAATCTATTCTCAGATGATACAATCTTGTATATAGATAATCCTAAGGAATCCACTAAGAAACTATCAGAACTAATAAATGGAATCAGCAAAGTTGCAATGAACAACAAGAGGACACTTGTGTACTATTGGTAGGATGTAAACTGGTGCAGCCACTATGGAAAACAGTATGGAGTTTCCTTAAAAAATTAAGGATACAACTACCATATGATCCAGCCATCCACTTCTGGGTATACATCTCAAGGAAATGGAAACAGGATATCAAAGGGTTATCGGCACACCATGTTAATTACAGCCTATTCACAATAGCCAAGATATGGAAATAACCTAAGTGTCCATCAATGGATGAATGGATAAAGAAAATATGGTGTGTGTATATATATAATGGAATATTACTCAGCCATATTTGTGACAACATGGATAAATCTTAAAGACATTATGCTAAGTGAAATAACTCAGAGAAAGACAAAGACCATATGATCTCACTTATAGGTGGAATCTTAAAACCACCACTCACAGAAACAGAGAGTAGAAAAGTAGCTGCCTGGAGCCAAGCAGGGGAGGGGGATGATAGTTTGGTCAATGTAAGATGAGTAAATTCTGGGGATTTAATGTGCAGTATGATGACTATAGGTAAAAATACTGTATTGTGTACATGAAAGTTGCTAAGAGAGTAGATGTTAAATGTTCTCACCATAACAACAAAAAATGGCAATTTTATGAGGTGAAGGATGTTCTAACTTTACTGTAGTAATCATTTTCAATATATGTGTATCAAATCATCATCACTATACACCTTTAACAAACACAATATTATATGTCAGTTATATCTTAAAGCTGCAAAAAGAGAAATACAACTGAATATCTCTGAATCTATTATAATTTATATATATGTCAAAGTTTATCAAATTGTGTACTTTAAATATGGGAGATTTATTTTAAGTCAGTTACATATCATTAAGCTGTTAAAACAAAACCTAGGTGGGAGTGGGGAGAAGAATATGGTAGAAATGGTATGTGGTGGAAGTGACACTGTTGATTTATAGGTCTAGGTCATAGAATGTGATGCATCTTCCAACTTGCTGCTTGAAAACTCACTTTTAGAATCCTAAGCCACCATGTAAGAGCTGAGTACTATGAGACTACCTGTGCTGTGGAAAGACCAAGCCACACTAGAGGAGCCTCACATTGGTATTCCTCCCAAGAATTCTTACCTTTCAGCTCTGTTAGCATTTTAGTCTAAGGCTATTTTTGCCCCATTACCAATCAAGAAGACTATTTCTGAAACTGACTTGATGACCAGACACTAGAATATGAGGGTGAAAATGCTTCTGAATGATGACTCTCAGTCATCATGGAATAGAGACAAGTCATTACTGCTATGCTCTGTTTTCACTCTTGAATTAAGAATCTCTGAGCAAAATAAAACTGTTGTTTTAAGCTGCTAAATTTTGGATTAATTGTTTATGCAATAGTAGCTGGAACATAATCAGACTAAGTCACCTATAACTAATAATAATACAATCTGTATAACACATTTTTAATGAATTATTTGAGGACAGAGTAGGCATCCAAAAATTAGGCTGAAAATGGAAATAAGGCCACCCTTAGCAGACAATTGTACTGGTTGAGATTTACATGCTTATAGCTTTTTTTCCTATGGCATTATACAAGTTAGATAGCCCAAGGTGCTACATTTTTATTGACTTCAAGCTTCAGATGACAGAGTTTCAGGTTGACCAAATGACTGGAATATTAGAGAGAAAAGGAAGGAGTGACAGAAGGAATGAACTTCAAAAAGTGTGTTTAATAATTGCCCTAATTCTCTTGGACTGATTGATTTCTAGGTTTTCATTCCCACTATCATCCCTGACCTGCAGAGAATTTTTATCACTGTTTGCCACTCATTCTGATACCACTGTTCTATTCACTGCTTTAGTAAAGGATGCTTGTACGGACAAAGGGAGGAATTAATGAGTGGATAACACATGATCAATTCACTGCAATAGTCCTGTGTTTCTCCACTGTCAAGAACCCTTCCTTTATATTACACTAAGGCATAAATAGTTCTTCAGCTTTACTTTCTACAAGTCCTCTTGGGTCTAGAACACAGCCACAGTTCTTCTGCAGCAAGCAGAAGCACTCACAGCTGCTTAAGAACTGAATGAAGTACAGAATGTCTGGTGCGCATGACCATGTTGCTCAGTCTAGCTCAGCTAAAAGCTATGCTTCTCTCCCTGATCTGGGGAGGATGAGCAACGTAGGAAACATTCCTACATATATTCCCCAGCTTTTTTTTATAGTAAAGATGACCAAAATCTTTGCCTTTCCGTTGTTATCCCAGCCATTTCCCAGGTTCAGCTCTGTAATTTACTCTTTGGGGCATGCTAGAATTTGGAGGCAACCATGTGTGGTTGGATAGCACATTAGGAGAAATTGCGTCTTCTTGCAGAGCTGCTTTCTCCAGTCAGGTTGTGACATGATTTTCAGTGAAGTCAAGAATGGTTGCATCAGATAGGGGAGGAGAGATGGTGGTAAGGAAGGTGTGGTTGGGCTCAAGACTTCTGGTTATTCTGATTCATTTGGATCTTCCCAAATGCTCCATTCAGTTCATCAGATCCTACTCTTTCCCAACCAACAATTTTCTGTTAAAGCCATCCTTCTCTGCATAAAGCAATATTATGGAATGGTGACTGAGACTGTGCCTTTTAAACTATACTTTAAATTGAGATTTTTTAAGTTTTAACCTTGCTGATTTATTTTCAGTCAGACAGAGCCAGCACA
The DNA here is from genome assembly GCA_032199065.1 of Smutsia gigantea. NCBI lineage: Eukaryota > Metazoa > Chordata > Mammalia > Pholidota > Manidae > Smutsia > Smutsia gigantea. Next base: position 38,553 of record JAVSCE010015435.1, read on the forward strand.
CCCCATATTCCTGGCATTCTTCATGCCTCTTCAGACGTGACCCCAGGGACTCTAACTTGCCACTACCAGAGTTATAGACTGGTATATAACACTCTGGTGTTATAGACTACCAGAGTCCCATCCTATGGCAAGATAACAAACCTCCAGTCCCAAGTTCCTTGAGGTCCATTACTATACCATGCAGGGTTCACTTATGGAAGCAACACATTTTTTTTCTTTGTTTAGAAAATAAATTTCAAAATTTCAAGTTAGTACACATAATTCCAAAAAGGACCTGGGAATTAGCTGAAAGTTATCCAGGTAGGAACAATTCCCAAACTGTCCTGTTGGCCTGGTTGCAAGTTAATCCCTGACCCTTGGGTCACTGGCACCTCGCTGCTTGGCCATCTGCCTCAGCTATCTCTAAAAGCTCTGTGTCTCTCTCTCCCGTTCTCTGCCAAGCAAAACATTTCCTTGCCTTTCTCTCTTCTGAATCCATGTCTTATATGCTGGTGTAAGTACATGGTGGAATTGTCATGTTTTAGCATCCAGGTTGCCAGGAAGCCTGGACAACTGGCTTCTTCTGGGTGAGAAGTAAAGCAGAAAGAATGCTCCAAATGTAAAAAAGCAAATCAAAAGGTGGATAGTGGCACATATGAAATGTTCCTCTAATCTACATAACTAAATAATCCACATAGACATCTACTTCTTGTTTTATTATATTTAGACAGTATCTGTAGACTAGGTGAGTATGATGTGGTAGGCAAGCTTCTGACCAGTTCCCATTACTGAGAGAGTGCAGGAAGTCACCAGCTGTTTTCCAGAACACAAGTATTTTTCTCTTGGTTCTTTTCTTACGTTCCTTTCAACTATCCTTTTTATCACTTACTCACTATCCTCTGTTTTTCTCACTATTCCTCAAACCTACAGAGGAGTTCTAGGCATGCTGTTTCCTGTTTTCTAGTGCAGCTCTGGGTTTTAAATCTGTGGTCCATTTCATCTGTCCCCATAGGTGAGGATGAAGGGCTGGAGTGGAAGGAGGGCATGTCTGCATTGATCAAGCCAGTCTGACTACCATTTACTTGACTGCTCAATTTCCCCAGGTTTATTTTTTAACTCCAGGCTTAATAATTTTCTGTATATGTTCTTACTTTCACTCATGTAAAACAGTGTTCTCATGTATTTTTTTTGCAGAGATATATTTTCCCTTAGTAATTCTATCCTCAGTTCTATCTCCCCAAAATGTTTTACAACCTATCTACTGAGAGCACACTTTTTTAACATTAGATCTGAGTTATGTATTATTCACACTTTAAATAAAAAGAAACTGAGGCTTAGAAAATTGAAGCAGTTTGCCAAAGTTTATAAAAAATGAAGTCAACCTATTAATAAAACTGTCACTATTTGCAGATGACATGATACTATATATAGAAATCCTAAAGAGGCCACAAAAAACTATTTGAATTAATAAATGCATTCAGCAAAGTTGCAGGATACAAAATCAATACACAGGAATCTGTTGCATTCCTATAACTAACAATGAACTAGCAGAAAGAGAAATCAGGAAAACAATTCCATTTGTAATTGCATCAAAAAGAATAAAATACCTAGGAACAAACCTAACCAAGGAGGTGAAAGACCTGTATTCTGACAAATAAGATGCTAATGAAAGAAACTGAGGAAGACATAAATGAATGGAAATCTATCCCATGCTCATGGATAGGGGAATTAATATTGTCAAAATGGCCATCCTGCCCAGAGCAACTTACAGAGTCAATGCAATCCCTATCAAAATACCAAAAGTATTTTCAATGAACTAGAACAAATAATCCTAAAATTTATATGGAACCACAAAAAGACTCTGAATAGCCAAAGCAATCTTGAGAGAAAGAACAAAGCTGGGGGTATCACACTCCCTGACTTTAAGCTATACTACAAAGCTAAAGTGATTAAAACAGTATGGTACTGGCACAAGAAAAGACACAGATCAATGGAACAGAATAGAGAGCCCAGAAATAAACCCAAACATATATGGTCAATTAATATATGACAAAGTAGCCAGGAATATGCAATGGTGAAAAGACACTCTCTTAAATAAATGGTGTTGGAAAAACTAGACAGCTACATGCAAGAGAATCAAACTGGATTAGTATCTAACTTCATACATAAAAGTAAACTCAAAATGGATTAAAGACTTGAATATAAGACACAAAACCATAAAACTCTTAGAAGAAAGCACAGGCAAAAATCTCTTGAATGTAAGCATGAGCAGCTTTTTTTCTGGACACATCTCCCTGGGCAAGAGAAACAAAAAAAATGAACAGGTGGGATTATATCAAACTAAAAAGCTTCAGTACAGCAAAGAATACCATCAACAAAATAAAAAGGCAACCTACAGTATGGGAGAATATATTTTCAAATAATATATCCAATAAGGGGCTAGCATCCAAAATATATAAAGAACTCATAACTCAACACCAAAAAATAATAATCCAATTTAAAAATGGCAGAGAACTTGAATAGATATTTTTCCAAAGAAGACATACAGATGCCCAATAATCACATGAAAAAAATGTTCCACATCACTAATCATCAGGGAAATGTAAATCAAAACCACAGTGAGATATCACCTCATACCAGTTAGAATGGCCACTATCAAAAAGGCAAGAAATAACAAGCATTGGTGAGGATGTGGAGAAAAAGAAAACCCTCCTACCCTGTTGGTCAGAATGTAAAACTGGTACAGCCACTGTGGAAAGCACTATAGCAGTTCCTCAAAAAACTAAAAATAGAAATATCATACGACCCAGTAATTCCACTTTTAGGGGTTTACCCAAAGAAAACAAAGTCTCTGATTCAAAAGATATGTGCACTTTTTTGTTTATCATCACATTATTTGCAATAGCCAAGATAGGAGAGCAACCTAAGTGTCCATCAATAGATGAATGGATAAAGAAGATGAGGTACATAAATACAATGTAATAATATTCAGCCATAAGAAAAGAAAGATATCTTGTCATTTGTGACAACATGGATGGACTGAGAGAATACTATGTAAGTGAAATAAACCAGGCAAAGGATGAATACCATATGATTTCACTCATATGTGGAATCTAAAAACAAAACAAAACAGCAACAGACTCATAGACATTGAGAAGTAAGTGGTAGTTACCATGGGGGAGGTGTTGGGGTAAATGGGTATAATACATGAAGAGAATAAAGAGGTACAGAATCTCACTTATAATATAAATTAGTCACTGGGATAAAAGTACAGCATAGAGAATATAGTCAATAATTCCATTACAGTTTTGTATGTTGACAGATAGTAACTACACTAGTTGGGGTGAGCATCTAATTAAAAAAAAAAGATTTTAAGTCAATTGTAACACCATATTCCGAGATGTTAACTATTGTAGAAGATATTTCCTACATGTTACATAATATCATATTACTTTAACAAGTCATTATTTTCCTTACCCTCTATTCAGCATTCAAAAGATATCTATTTATTTCAAATTGTGAACATTTTCATAATTTAAGATTGCCAGAACTAGTATTCTGCCTAGGTCATCATAATAGGCACTAAATTCATATCTAACTATAGACCCACTTATTTCTCATAGAATTATTTTTCCCAAATGTCAGTTTCACTCTTCTCAAATAATCAGCCAATTTTCCATTTAGAAATTTATTCTTCTTTGTGATGTTTCTGTTATAAATTTGAATGTGATAGATACAAAGTAACAGTCTGCCCTCTTCCCACAGTATTAGGAGAAACCACCTTCCTCTTTTACAAGAGGAAAGTCTTCTGCTAATGAGTCCAGATTTACTGCTAGATGATATCTACAGAAAGAGAAGGAATTCTTCAATTTTCACCAGCAAGAAACTCTAATTACTCCAATGGAGGAATTTCTCTGAGTTACTGAATAATGAGGTAGTAAAGCAGAAAGGAAAATGACATTCTTGGTTTTCTAAACCTAGATAAACCAGAAACACGAGTTGACTTGTATGAAATGAGTATTGGGACCTGAGGCACACAACTTAAAGCAGAATATCTTGTCAAATGGGTGTCAGGGTATAAAGCTTTTTAATGTTTTTATTACTAGACACACTAAAATACTAGATTGCATCAGAGAGTCATGGAGATAAGAAGGGGCTTGAAGAATGCCTTTCTAAAAGAGGTCTTGAAAGTCAACTCTCAAAAAAAAAACTTACTATCTATTCAGTCATCTTTAACATGCAAATAAACATATCACTTAAAAAGTTGCTTGCAAATTTCTGTCTGTTAAGGCTGGTATTCCATTTATTTGCATTAAAAAAGTCAATGATGCATACCTGAAGGACAAAAAATGTCCATGGGACAAAAATTAGGGAGTGTATTGAAATAACTTTTAGTAAAGAAAAGCAATATTTTGCAAGCAACTCTCAAAAACATAAGTAAAATGCAATAGAATAGCAGTCTTTAAATGTCTAGTAAACACTTTATTGCTAAAGAAACTGAAACAATTTATGTATGAAAACACTACAATTAATAAGCTGATGTATTTTATTTCAAGAAAGAAGTAGAACCTAAAACCTGAAAATTACAAGAAAGTAAAACAGTTAAGACTGTAAGATACAGTTAAAAGGGAAATTTTTAAGAGCTTCAAACCAGAGAAAGATACACATTTTCATCATGTAATGATCCTGGAATATATCTGAATCCTATAAAAAAGAAATCACAATTTTCAAGATTTTAAAATTTAAGGGTTAATGAAGTCAAATAATGCATTAAAACTACAAGAAGAGGTTTTATCCAAAGTGATAACTTACAACCCCTCAATTTAAATGCAACATTGTCAAAAATAGCCTTGAGAGGTGGTTTGCACATAATGAGAAGCTTACTTCTTCTTTCAAACAAACAAGGTGGGGCAGGAAAAATACTGCTGGATATAAATACCTCCTAATAGTTTTCATCCAAGTCCTTTAATGAATTTTCAGCTCTCAAAATCTCTCATAGATTCAGGCATGCTAAATTGACAGTAAGGAGCAAACTTTTATACACTATGGACACATGTAGAAATATATGAATGGTATTTCAAATATGTAATTTTAATGGATCTATCTCAGGTGTGGGAATAATGTCTCTGGTTCATAAATACCAAGTATGATTTAAGATCCACCAAATTAGAAGTGGAAAAATTCCTAAATGATTGGCTTAAATTTTTCCTTGAAATTATCATGATTTCACTTCACTTGCCTCATCAGTCAAATAGAGCTATTCATGGAAACTACCTCATAAGATTGTGGTAAGGATTAAATAAAACAAAATACTCCATTAGAACAAGATATGATGATAATAACAATGAGGCAGAAGCCACACTGACAAGATTAGATATTTGTACCTAGCACAAGGTTGCCAAGTTTAGCAAATAAAAATACAGGACACCCAATTAAACTGGTATTTCATATAAACAACTAATGCATTTTTAGTGTAAGTATACAATATCTGTGACATACTTTACCTGAATTTTGATAAATAGTTAATAATTTTTTAATGTAATCATGTCCCAGTGATGGCATAGAACATACTTATCCACTGTTTAACTGAAATTCAAATTTAGGGTAGGTGTCCTGTATTTCATTTGGCAATCTTAGTCAAGCTCAGATCAGTCAATTTGAAAACATTTTTTATTTCATTTTGATAATACATTTGTGGCATTACTGAATTAGTAAGTTAAGACATATCAATGAATCTAATTACATCTCTAGAATATTGATAAGGCTATATTATTCAGTAGGAATTACATAGGAGTGAATTCTGGATCAATCACTTAAGAGCTGTGTGACTTTTCACAACTCAAATAATAATGTACATGGGTACAGATTTATCCATTTTTAAAGTGAAGCTGAATAAAATGTATCTACTCCCTTATGTAGGATTACTAAGAGGAGGAAAGTGCATTAAATACCTAGTGCAATGACTGTCCTATGGCAGTAATTCAACAGTGTGCACTTGTTCCCTTTCTCCTCTCAAATGCAGAACATTTCCTGGAAACATCATCTATAGTATTTTTAAATTTCTGTTGTAATTTGCAAAGGTGAATCTTGCAAAGATGAAACTAACAGGCTGATTAAATGAAATTAGATGTTAAAAGGGGAACAAAAAAGAGAGGTCAAAAATAACTCCAAGGTGTGGGTAATGAAAGGGGAAAAGAATAAAGTCACTGTTGAAAGTGAAGGGATTTAAAGCAAAGCATGTCTGAGAGGGAGTGAGTTTTAGACATAAAGAGCTTGAGATAATGGTGACTCTCTGTGAAAGCCTCCCAGCTGGTCCCCTAAAACACCATCCTTATTATCTTAATTCCCTGACTCCATTATCCTTACTCATCAATAAATGAACTAATTCATGTAAAACACTTGAAATACTACCTGGAACATAGTATATTTCAATTATGTTAGCAATTATTCAATTCATGTTTGCTTTTATTACATTTACTATCTTTTTATTGACTAATTTGAAATTATGTAACAATTCTTGACTTCCTTTTAACATCTCCTGAAATTTTAAAATACTGCTAAATCCTACATTTTTTAAATCTCCTAAAGTCATTTTCTCAAGTTTGTTCTGATCAAGATAGGAAAACCCAATTACACCCTCTTTTACCTTTCTCATGCCTACAAAAATCTTCCCCATTTTCTTGGTCTCTTAGACCCACATATGTGTGTGTTCAAAGAAATATATTATTTAAATGTATTACATAAATAAATATAAATATATATATTTCATATATTATTTAAATTTTGTTTATTATAAATTATTTAAATTTGAGAAGTAATAGAAAAAGTAGAAAGAGAATAAATACTTACATTCCTAAAGCCATAATATTATCAACTAATAATTTGGTTTGTCCTTTCAGTATTTTTGATGTATGAGAAGATTCCTTCTACAGTCCTATAGCCACACTGCATATTCTAAATTTTAGACCTTATCATTTGATATAAGCTCCCCCCACTTATTAAGAGATAAGTGTGGTTAGTTGTTAATGTGAATTTATAGAATGTTCGTTTATATAATGATAAGATGTTAAATCTGAGACCTATTCAGATTGAATATTTGCTGTTGTTTCTAAAGACCAATGGCCCTTATTTGCTAGTTTCAAAAGAGAAAAATCTCTCCCTGAAAGTCTAGACCTTTTCTCCTGAGCCCATTTAATATAAATGATAGCTGACTCTTGCCAGAGAGATAGAAATCTACATATCCACCTGACATTAGGATTTCCTCAAGATTCTCCTGGCCCAACATTAATCCTGAGGTTATGAGTATGCTCCATTCCTGCTACCAACCACCAGAGTATTACTGGGAATAATTCTCTTGACAAACTTATCACTAGGTGAAATCAGCATGTAAGCCTATGCCTCCATACCCCTTCTGCTCTGTGATTCCATTCCGTTGACAAAATTCCCATCTGCTTTCAAAATTCTTGAACTGGAACAACCACCGCATGCTTAGAAAAATCCCCTGAATGGGGCATATGTGTCATGGCCATCAAGCATTTCTATTTCTCTTCATCAGTTAACTTCCTTGCCAATTTTAAAATCTTATTCAAAGTCAAATATCTCTGCCTTCCCAAATATAATCAAATACATATTCACTTTTCCCTTAAGTATAGTGCTTCTCAAATGGAGAGAAGGACCAGTTTCATTTATAACCTGTTAAAGACTGATAATTATGTAAAACATAGTAAAAATGAATTATTAGGAAAATGAATTAAAATTACATATAAAATAGAGCTTCCCTTTTAAAAATACTGGGCACCACAGATTAAAATCATTCTGTCAAATTGTTTTAAAAATTTCTAATATTTTTTTGATGCTTGTCAAGAAAGATAACATCTTGCAAACAGTAGCCATGGTCCTAACTGTTAGAACCCGTCTTAGTGTCCACACACCCTCTGACATAGCACAGTGCAGGGTGGAGTGACATATGGTGGGTAGTTTCTTGCAATGCCTATTCTTCAGTGATGCACTATTTGTCTCATTTCTCCCAAATGTATGAACTAGTGAGGATGTGAATCTTGTGCTTATGTATTCTATAAACTACAATACCTATTAAAATTCACTACACAAACATTTGCCAAATAAGTGGTGACTGACAGGTGTATGGTTTATACTATTAGGTACACTTGTTAATACTACTCCTTGTACACATCTTAGTAATGTAGTGTAGCTCTTTAATTTAGAATACAAAATGGTAGAATTAACTGGTTGGTATAAAATGAGGCTAAAACCAGGTAAAAATCAGGCATAAAATATAGTAAGGGCATTTGTGTACTGTTTTTTAAAAATGTATTTCAGTAGTTGTCTTAGATTGTGTATCCTAAAAGCAGAGTCCAACATACAAAATTGCACATAGAAAGTTTCTTGGAACATATAGAAAGTTGCTTGAGCAATATATCTGTAAGACAGCACTTAAGGTGGGACTGAAAAGAGAGAGAAGCTGATCCACATGTTGTGACAACTCAAGCTTCAGTCAAACCCACCCAAACTATGGGATTAAAATGGCTCTTGACAGTTGTCCCAGAATGTGGCAACAATGCTGGGCCCATATTAGGCAATCACTGGCACAGGCTGTGAGATAAAAGTCACTGGAGTGTTCTAAGCAAAACAATGGCATAATTTGTCCTATGCTTAAAAGGAGCACTCTGACTGATCAGTATAGATAATTGGGAAAAAAGGCAAGTGTAGAAGCCAGGGGATAGTTAGGAGACATAGTAATAGCAACCCAGTACTACGACAACATGGGTCAGCCTGGTGGAAGTGATGAAAAGCAGTTAGAACCTGCATGAGTAGTAAAGTTATAATTAAAGGATATACTAATGGATTGGATATAGACTGCCAGAAAAAAACGAGTCCAGTAAGTTTTGAGTATCAGCAACTAGAAGCAGGAAATGGTCATTCGATGAAATGGAAAAGATGGTGGAAGAGATTTGTGAGCTGAGATGGAGGAAATCAGGAATTTAATTATGGACGTGTTAAATCTAAGATGCCTAAAGATAATACCCACGTAAAGTTTAAGTAAGCACTTGGATATCGGTAAGTCAAAATTCAAGATAGAAAACCAAATTGTAGGTATAATTAGAAAATTGAGCACATAAATGCTTTCTAAGTCATGAGATGTAAACAGGCCATTTAAGTAGATGTAGAGATGGAAGAGATCCAGTGACATTCCAAATGTGGGAAAACTGAAGAGAGCCCAACAGCAAGGCAGCCAAGCGGGCAGGAGAAGAACAAAGCGTGATCAGTGTCATGAAAGCTAGTGAAGAAGTATTTCATGAAGGAGAGTGATCATCTGTATCAAATGCCACTGAAATGTCAAATAAATTAAGGACTGGAAATTAATCATTGGATTTAGCAATATGGAAATAATGAGCACTCTTAAAGAGAAATTCAGATGAAGTAAACGGAAGCAAATGTCACGAAGGAATTTGAGACAGTAGATATGGACGACTTTTCTGAAGAGGCTTCCTGTAAATAGGTTGACAGTTGGGGGAAAAAGGTGAAAAGGTGCTTATGTGTGTGGGGGTGGGTTTACTTGAGTTGGAAAAATTAAAGTATGCCTATATTTTCTGTAGAGAGGGGGAAAATTGAAGATAGAAAAATAAGGAACAACTGCTAAGTGATTAATAATAAGGAACATGAAATTAAAATTGCAGTGAAATACTACTTCATAGCAACCAGAACTGGCAAAATTCAAAAACTGTGATAGCCCCCAAAGTCGGCCAGAATGTAAGAAATCACAAACTGTCATACACTGCAGGACTATACATGGTAACAACTACTTAGGAAAAATACTTGGCAACATTCAGTAAGGTTAAAAACATTTATTTCCCATGACCTAGTGATTTCAGTTTCTGGTACACCTTCCAAATCAGTGCTTTTCAAATTTTAATGTGCACACAAGTCACTGGAGTCCTGGTTAAAATGCAGTTTCTGGGTCAGGCATCTATGGTGAGAGCTGAAACTCTGCACTTCCCTTGTGATGCTCTCTCATGATACAGATGCTGCTTGACTGTGGACACAGATTGTACAACAGGCTCTGTAGAAGCTCCTGCACATGTACCAGGAGACAGGTGCAGTGATATTCACACAAACGGTGAAACACCTAACAACAGCCTGGCAGCCCATTGATATGAGAATGGGTAACACATTATGATATATTCAAAAGGTAGAATACTGTACTCATTCTGTCCCTAGCAAGATAGTATTAAAGTGAAAAACAAATTATTAAAGAATGATGCCTACATATGGTATCCTTCATGTAAATTTTATTTCTGAACATAAAAATATAAAAACTATAGTGGAAGACCACACACAAAAATTCATAGAAATGGCTGCCTCTGATGAGAAAGTGAAGTGGAATGGAATATAAAAAACAGTTGATTTTTGTAATGTAAAAGAAATGAGCAAAATGCTAATATGTGCTAATATCCTATGATGAGTATTCATATTCATTATGTTTCTTTTCAATTTTAGAGATTTTTAAATGCTTAACTTTTAAACTTATGTAAATACTTAAAAAGAAAGTCTCTGGAAGGGAGACCATTCATGGAACAATGATGGTACCGTTTGTGTGCACCAGAGTTACTTTTTAAAAATAGCCTTCCACGTGCTATTCTATGTAAGTACGATTTTATATAGGTTTACAGTATTCAATACAACTTAAAAAGAGTCATACTGTCTTTAATCAAAAACTCTCACTGCATAATGATATATAAGATATTTAATATTAGCTCAAAACATGGTTAATAGACATGACATCAACCTTCCAGCTTCTCTGTTTCCTATGCCCTCTCTACTCAACTTCTGGGTTCTAATCTGCAGCCCACACCAAGTCACACACTTCTTTGCACATTTTGTTCTGATCACATCATCGAGGCCTTTTCAATGATTCAACCCACTCAAATCAAGGTGATGTCTGATTGAAATTCTCTTGCAAAATCTCTGTCTTTGAAAGGAATTGCATTATGAGTATAAAAGAATCAGCACTAGCCTCCATTTCTCAAAAATACCTGTTACCTAATGGCCAGTTCAAACTGAGTATCATGAAGCCAGCAATCTACAGCAATTGAGGTCTCAAATTCATCCCTGTCAATCAAAATCAGAATCTGATGTTGAAAATGAAAAAATGTAAAACAGATTCATTCACTTAAAAATATATGCTCCTGCCATGGTCCAGGTGCAATGCTAGGCTTAGAAAAACAAACCAATAACAAAGGTCAACTTCATGCTTTAGCTTTTAATCAGGCACATGTCATTTTCTGAGTGCATATTACAGTTTAGAGAAGTTTTTCATAAATGTTTAGTATGTCTATGTACAAGAAAGGGAAAGAGAAAGATCAATTCATGGTAGCATTTTCTCTATAGACCTTGATTTAAAACAATGTGCCCATCTTTCCTCTGGTGCTAATGACATTGAAGGTTCCTTATAACATGTTCTACCATTTCTTTAGCTTTCTTTTATAGTCTCTTCTACCCAAGTATCTATCTCACAAACCTAGTCATTTTTCAATTTAGATCTTCCAAATAGAGTTAAATTCCAGTGGGGATTGAAAATGGTTACACCTGTAGCTAAAGGAGGGTTTCAGTTTGGATTTCTACCTTTATATCACCAGGGTCCCTTGAAGCTGAGATTATCTAAAAGTGGATAGTAACACAGAAAACTGGAGGCAGAGGAAACAAAGGAATCTTTTACTCAGCAATCGTGTAAAAGAAAGGGAAGATGTAGCACATGAGTAGACATTTTCATGGCAATGTGTGCTCACCTTTCATCAGTTATAAAAGAACTGTTTCATACATGTAATGAGGCCCCTAGTTCTTATATGAGTATATCTGCAAAGTTTTTCTTATTTTCCTTAATTTTATGACAGTAGAAACACTATGGTAGACATCTGAGGCAATCTTTGCTGAAAGTAACAGTTGGAAAGGCTCTCTAATGATGACTCAAGATCACTGATGTCTACTCAAGATAGACTACTTCATTTTATTAACCTATCAGCAAAAAGACCTCAGATACATATTATCACAAAACATAAAACATAAGGTAGTAATTAAAGCAAAAATTCATGGAAAAAATGTTTAGGCTTCCTTTTTTCATATTTCTAATTTCCTCAGAATTCTCCCCCCAACCACCTATATCCAAAATGAAAACAAAGGGGACTTTAACATAAAAATACATAAGCTTTCCTAGACCTCATAGCTGGAATGCCTGGTGAGAGCAAGGCCTCCCTTTTCTGACCATCCTCCCTGAATATCACTGTGTGGTCCCTGTAACTCTGTGCTTAAAGCTTTCTTTTGCCTATAGATCTATGCAGGTAGGCTCTTAGAAAAGCTGTTATTTAAAGCCCTCCTCTTCTGTTCAAGTCTTCTGCCCACTCGGCCCCAACACCCATTCAGAAAGTTTTCCAAAGCCCCACTCTCATATGCAAGTCGATTAAACTCTCTAAAGATCTGTCAAGGGCATATTCTCAGGAGCCTATGGTTAGGTAGTTCACAGTCTAGTAAGAAAGAGAGACATAAAAGCAGTAACTGCAGTGCAGTGTGGTAAGTACAAAAGCTAGAGGTCTGTAAAGGTAGAAAGGTAAAGAACATGATGCCCAGGGACATTTTTCCCGGGGGAATTGCCACCAAATCTTAGTTCTGAAGGATGAATAATTTATACTTGAATAATGAATAGAAAAAGGAAGGATGTATTTGTCAGTGGGTCAGGAAGGAAAAGCTCCTTTAAAAGATAAAATATTACTATCTCTATATTCCAATGCAAAAACATGGAAGTAAAAAACAGTGTAAATAAACTGGGTATCAAAAAGTCTAAAGTGGAGGAATTGGGGACTAGAGAATAGAATTTGAGATGAAGAAGTAAATATAATTAAAATTGGACCTTAGTATTTTGATCTGGGGTCAGCAAACTGTGGCTAGTAGATAAAGCTGGCCCACAACATTTTTGAAAATAAAGTTTCACTGGAATACAGACACACATCTTCATTTACATATTGTCTTTAGCTCCTTTTGAGTAGTTGTGACAGAGACCCTATGACCCATAAGGCCTAGAATATTTACTATCCGACCCTATGGAGAAAGCTTGCCAATATCTGATTTAGGTAATGGGGATTCAATGAAATATTTTAAGTAGATGTGAATAATAACAGATTTGGGTTGTAGCCTTTTTGTCAGCAGAGGGGAGGTCAAGCCAGAGGCTGAGGACGCAGATGCAGGAAGATCACTGAAGAAGGGGAGATAGCGAGAATCTAAACTAAAACAGTGATTGTGGCAATGAAGATGGAGAAGAGGCATTGAAACTAATTCATATTTAAAAGACTGAATAACTGGAGCCTGATGAAGTGTTGGTTGTGAAGAATAATAAGAGCCAAAGATTCTTCTACCCTCTGAGATTGGGGAGGGGGAATGGAAAAAAAAGGGCAGATTTGGGAAGGGAGTACTGAGAAAATGGGGAAGGATCCGGGGTGAAGTCTGACTGTTCCCTTGAGCCACAGCAAAACAATTTTTATCTATTTAAAAACACACCTTGCTGTTCATATTTTTAAAAGTAACATCGTACATGTTTGTTGATAACATTTGTTAAGAAAAGAGAAAAAAATGAAACTATAAAAGTAATCCTTAATTACACAATTACAACAATGAATAGTTTGAGTCTCCAGTTTCCAGGAACATCCATGCTTTACAATTTTTTACAAAATGGAACCATTTTCTTAAGCTATTCCAGAAAATCTACAAAGGATGGATAGTTAGGATATGTTCAAATTTTGTCTTTGCAAACAGCATTCTAATTACACTGTTAGATACAGTTTTTTATCATGTATTTATTTCTTTAGGATAAATTCCCATATATGGAATTGCTGGGTCAATGAGAATGCACCTTTTTAAGAGTGTTTTCTTAATTTTATTTTACAAGTGTCTTATAATCATTTGTTTTCAGAGTGTAGAAATCCAGGCAAACCCATGGCAGAAGAAAGAACTTACTAACAAAAACACTATTAGATTCTAATTGCAGAAATACAGCTGTGCTGTGCCTCCTGAGAAATGCACTAGGAACTTGAAAGTCAGGCAAAAATAAAAATCCCTCTCATTTTTGCTCTCACTCTTGCTCTTCCTCATTCTGGTGTGGTAGGACCTTTCTTTTGCACTCTCCGAGCTACTCCGACATGACTTGTGATCACTAGCACCTCCTTAGCTCAGCCGTCTGATTACATGGGTGCTTCATTATGGTGACCCAGCATAACAGCTTCAGTCTTTAAATCTAAATGTTCTTATAGCTCCATTTGATTCCAATGATATTATTTCTAAAACAAAGCTACCAAAAGACCAAAAAAAAAATCTATTTGACTCCACTGAGATAATCTGCCCCACCCTCTTCTAGCCTGCTCTGGAAATGGGTCCATAATCACTTCTAAGAACCTCCCATCCCTGCCTAAAGCCTTTAAATTGGACAGACCTCCTCATCAGGAGATAATTACAGGTATCCCTGCCAAAAGGTATTCAATACTACTACGTAATGTTATCAGTTAGATAGAACCATAGTTCCCATTTTTGCTTAGTATCTCCTGGAAGCTTTTATACACTTAAAAAAAAAAAAGAGTCATGAACAGCATTCCAGGACGAGAGTTAAAGCTCTACACTATCATTTTTAATGACTGCTTCATATTACATTATATTATTACATAAACATATATCCATACATCCATACACAAACATAACAAGTTATCAAGCCATTCCACCTTGAGAGATATTGTTACCAATGTTTAGACATGAAATATTATGGGAATGAATATTTTAGAACATTTTTTCAGAACATTTATTCAAAGAAAAAAATCTAGGGGGAAACTTGGTATTTCAAAAAATTTTCAATCTTCAAAGGTATTGACAGACATTGAGAAACTGTCATGTGCAAATTCTGACTAACTCAGAGGCACACTAGGCTAGCCCGCACCATGCTGATGTTGCCATCTTCACCACTGCCAGCCTGAGAGATGAAAATTTATATCATTTTCTTTTCTTTTTATATAAACATTCACATAGTTATTGCCCATGTGTACATTTATTTTTTACCCACAGTCTAATTATGCACAGTTAAATGGTTCTAATTTATTTATACGTTTTCCTTTTCCAGATATAGTAAAATTTCCACTGACATATTGTTTTAAATATTTTTTCCTCAGGATTTTCATTTTAACACTGTTTAAGGTAGAGTTTTTCTCTTGTTTGTTTTTACTTTGATATGGAATGGGAAAGCTTTTTTATGTATATATAGTCAAATCTGTGAATCTAATCATGTATGGTTTCAGCCTGTGTCAGGATTTGGTGACACTTCATAAAAGCCTAACCCAGTTATAATTTTTAAATGTTTTTATCATGTTAAATTTATTTCCAATATTTTAATGACCTCATTTTGTATACTGAAGCCTTTAGTTCATTCGTAATTTGAGTGTTACATGTGAAGAAGGGATATAAAAATGTTATGTCAGATAAAAATCCTAACAAATTTAACAAACTTTTCTAATTAATTTAAAATTCAAAATTTAATGTTTACAATTTCAGCTTCAGTGTGCAAAGAGCTAGTATGTTGACATGCTTATCTTTATTATTAGAAAAATCTGTACAAATTGCAAATCAACAACTTTCTTGGACCCATCAAAGGGTCTGAATTTGTAGAATGAACCACCACCTAAAATACAGGAGAGAAAGGCACATTACAGAGGTACAGCAACCAAAATCTGCTTTCCTAGAGCAGAAACTGTTTGAGCCATAAATTAGCAGGAACATGTAAATTGTGATTTTGAAAAATTGTTCGAGTGCTGAGTATAGACTGGTAGGAAAGGAAGCAGCTCTGGGGGCCACAGTCTTAGGGCTTACACACACATTCACTGGATTTCTCTCTGGGAACCCCTTCTGAGTCACAGTGAGGATTTGAGAAAGACCTCTTCGTTGCTTTAGATGGCAAAAAGGAAGAGTAACAATTATGAAAGATGCCAGAACCTTCTCCATAAAATGGCCTACTTTCAAGGTAAAAGACTGAAATTTATTTGGAAGATCACAGAACATTCCCCTGTTGTACACCTTTATCACATCAAAAGGGCTCCAGTACAGTCACAGTAGATTACAGCTGAAAGAGCTGGAAGACAGAATTTCTCTGAGAAAGAGAACAACATACCCAAAGTCAAGAGAGGAGACAAAAAGATACCAAAGGAATTTAAAACCTCTCATACATAAAGCTACAACAAACATTAAATACACCCCAACTCTTAGCCAGATTAATATAAGCCCTTACACTAAAAACCTATGTACCTTAATTCCTATTACCTTACACCATACCTGGTTTTCAACAACAAAATAATAACATATGCCAAGAAAAAATGAAATCTGAAGAAACAGCAATAATCAGGAATAGACTCAGATATCATGTAGATTTTAGAATAATTAGATAGAGAATTTAACATAATTGAGATGAATATGGTAAGGTTTCCAAAGTAAAAAATAAATAACATGAAAAAATAGGTGGGTAATGTTAGCAGAGAGATGGAAATTGTAAGAATCAAATGAAATTCTAGAAATCTAAAACACAGCAACAAATTGAAGAATGCCTTTGATATGTTTATTAGTAGATTCAACATGGTCAAGGAAAGAATCTGTGAACTTCAAAATAAGTAAAGAGAAACTTGTGCTGAAATGCAAAGTAAAGGATGATAAAACCATAATATAATATCCAACAATTGCAGAACAGTATCAGAAGGTGCAACATATATGTAACTGAAATGTCAGAAGGAAAAGAAACAGAAAATTGAGAAGAAATATTAGCTAAGAATATTCCAAAATTAATGATAGACATAGAACCAAAGATACAGGTAGCTCAGAGAACACCATACAAGGATAATTTCCAAAATGTCTATACCAAGATATATCATACTCAAACTGCTGAAAACTGAAGACAAAGAGAAAATCTTGAAAGAAGATAGAGAAGAACTCAACTATGGAAGAACAAGGAAAATAATTACAGCAGACTTCCCACCAGAAAACATGCAAGCAAGAATAATGTGGAATGAAATACTTAAAATGTCAAGAAAAACACCACTGACTAGAATTCTACATCTAGTGTAATTATTCTTCAAAAATTAAGGAAAAACAAAGCTTTCTTAGTCAAACAAAAACTGAGGGAATTCATTACCAGCAGACCTACCCTGCAAGAAATGTTAAAAGAAGTTTTTCAGGCAGATAGAGAAAGATACAGGTCAGAAATTTGGATCTATATGAAAAAAAAGCATCACATAAGGAAAAATGAAGGTAAGATATATCTTTTAATTTTCATATTCTTAATTGATCTAAAAGATGATAGTTTGTTTAAAACAACAGTATATCAGCTTATTGGATAATTATAACATATGGATAAATGATGACAATAATGTCACAAGAGATGCAGGTGGGATGAGGAATGAAAACACTCATGTGTGTGGGGTCACAGGGAAGACAGTGTAGCTCAGAGAAGACAAATAGGGACTCTGTGGCATCTTACTACACTGATGGATAGTGACTGCAATGGAGTATGGGAGGGGGGACTCAATAATAAGGGTGAATGTAATAACCACATTGTTTTTCTTGTGAAACCTTCATAACAGTGTATATCAATGATACCTTAATAAAAAAAAAGAAAGAAAACACTCTTATAAGGTACAAGCACCACATATGAAGTGATACAATGTTTTTTGAAGGTGAAGTTAGTTAGGATAGTTAAAAGTGTACACTGTAAACTCTAGGGAAACCACTAAAAATTTTTTAGAGAATATAATTGATACATTAAGAAAGGAGATAAAATATAAACAAATGAAATGCTCAGTTAAATCCATAGAAAGCAGAAAAAGAAAATTAATATTTAATTTTTCCCTCTATAAGTGAACCCAATGCTAAACTTTGTTCTGCTTCTCTTTTTCAACAAAAATTAAGTCACATAAAAAAAATACAGATTTTTATTACATTTGCATTCATCCTATTGAATAATTTAGGGGAAAATGGTATGTTCACCATGATGAATCTTCTTTTGCTCTATTTAGTGAAGACATATTTCTGACAACAAGTTTCATATATCCTGCATATTTTTTGTTCATTTAATTTCTTGGGATTTCTAATTTATTGCTGTTGTACAATAAACTTTTTAATCATTAGGTTTTCCATCTTATGTCAATCAGTTTCTAAATTTTTTACTTCATTATATTTTTCATGCACTCAACAAGCTATTTAATCCTCTTTTAGGCATAATGCTAATATTATTTTCTTTCTTTTCTAGAAAAGTAGTCAGATTTTCTGCAAATAATGTCATTGTCCTTCCTAGTATTTCCATTTCTTCTTCCTTTAATTGTATTGCTTAGGACTCTCAATACTGTTATATACAATGATGCTTACAGGCCTTCTTACCCACTTATTGAATAGAAATAGACTGCTTTAATGGTTTTCTACTAATTGCTCTTGGTTTTTTCTTATACTCAACCAAAAAAGTCTTCAGTAGAGGCATTATTCTAGGTTCTGCTGATAAAACCACCCACACAAGATCCCTGCTCTTGTGGAATTGACAGTCTTATGTATTGGATTACAGAGTTGCAGACACACACACAAAAATCAATAATTAGGTAAATACTGTAATCATTAAGTCAAAGATGCATTGATTTTAAGAGTTACCATTACTTATTGTTGTATGATAAGAAAAAGTGCCAATTAAATTATTATATACAAGTGATCGTAAGACATTCTGATTTCAAAAATATGAAAATATTTTAAGAAATTTGGTTTGGAATCAATAAAAATAATTGATAACGTAGTTCAAGTAGACAATGAACATGGAAAATTATCAGCTAGGGGGAAAAGCTATTCAGGTAATTCGAATAGGATGATGACTTAAGTGTGCTGGGTGGTTTTTATTGAGTGGTGGTTAGCAGTCATGTCTCAGTTTAGTTGATGTTCATACAGAGATCAAGAAGACACCAGAGAAATGAAACAGTTCAGAGTTATTCCAAGAGCTAGGAGAAGCTGCTGAAAAGTTTTAATAAATAGATAGTATGAATTATTTTATCTTTTAAAATGATAATCTAAGCAAAAATGGATTTCACTGAATAAGAGTAGCAAGTGGAAGACCAGTTAGGAGGCTATGCTGGTGGTGCACATGGATTTGGACTTAGGTGGTGGTAGTACTGATAGGAACAAAAAGATCTTAGTTGTTTTAACAATAGGGTTGACAGAACTTGCTGATAGATTGGGAGGTGGATGAAGGAAAGTGAAAAATGAAGGTCAACCCCTGGAGTCTGATGTGAACAACTAGCTGCATCATGATGTTATTTTCTGAGATGGGAAAGCCTCAAGGAGGTAAGTATCAGAGGAAAAATACAGAAACTATGTAGTCCACATTAAACATGAGGTGCATCTCAGACTTCCAAATGCAGATCCACGTTAGGAGATTAGAGTTACGAAGAAGTGACTTCAAATTGACAACACCCTGGAATCAGAATTACGGGCATCATCAATATATAGATGTTACATGAAGCCATCAGTAAATGTGATCAACTAAAAAGAGTTAGTAAATAAAGAAATTAAGACACTCACTTTTGAAACCTTAAGATCTCCAACCTTTAGGGTCCAAAAACCCAGAAAAGGATACCAAGAAGACATAGCCAGTGAGTTCAAAGTAAAACCAGGATTCACCAAAAGCAATATAACAAAATATTTTATGAAAAATTCACTGAATAAATCCAAGAAACTTAACTAGGATTAAGTAAAAGGCAGTGTAGGTTCAGGCCTAAAATTATGGCTCAATGTTATATGCCATCTTGACATCTGGTGAAACCAGGAGGGTCTCAAATGGCCTGTTTCTGTCCCTGTAGATGAGGTCCCTTTGCCAAACAGCCCTTTTTACCAAGGGAACCAAGTGAAGTTCCTGCTTATCCCTGAGTAGCAAGTTTGAGTTCCCCACCAACCCACAAAATTATTCAAACAAGCCAATAACATCTTTCTGTGGGAAAGAGTTTACCTCATCCTCTTGGTCTGGTAAGCCTACCTCCACAGCCCCTAGTTGTCACTCCACTCCCTAGTACAGCCTGTGTGTGGTGACAGACGGTGGGCAGAGTCCTCTTCTCCCAGGATGTGAATATATGGGATTAATAAACTGCTGTCAGTGTCATCTGGCCAGAGTTGGATGTTGTGTGTTCAGTCATTCCCATAACCCTAAGGACAGAAATCACTCCCTACCCATGGGATGCTTAGGAGGCAATTAAAATAAGACGTGACCATTGGATTTGGCAACATAGATGCTATTGGAGTTATGAATGAAATACACTGATAAGGAAAAGTGAGAAGAGGAAGTAGAGACAGTGGTAACTGTAAAGATCTCCATCAAGAAGTCCCACTACATTTCGGAGTTACTAGGTAGTAGCTAGAAAGGAAAGTGAGGTCTAAGGTGGTTTTCTAAGATGGGAGATGCTATAGCAGTTATAACAAATGAAAATTAAGGAGGATATGTTGATGGTATAGGCATGAGGGCTAATAATTGCAGGAGAGAAGTCCATGGAATGGGTGATGTAAGGAGCTCCAGAGCACAAAGTCTGACTAAGATGAGACCACAGAGATTCTACCTGCTGAAGTAGGAAAGAGGAAGAGAGCACAGACAGATCCAACTGTGCTACACCGCAAGATTTGGCAGTGGGAAGATGAGATTCTCAGTGGGCACAGTTGTCTGATTTTCTTCAGCTTTGTTTAATCTGTAGAGCAGACATAGAAGAGACAGAGTTGGGTTTAACTAAGATTGGAATAAGCCCAGAAAGAAACTTGAGAATGTTTACAAGAAACTGATCAATACTTACTGTGATATGAAGAAAATAATCTTATTCCAAGTTAACTAAAGGTAAATGTTAGTTTTTTCTTCATCAGAAAGGGATGTGTAATCTTACCAATTATTTATGAAGTATCCAAATGGTCATACTGTTTTCCTTCTTCAAATTAATCTTTAAAGTTACATAGCATTATGGCTTCCTTCACTTAAAAACTGAAAAAGTAGTTTAAAAAGCTGAATGCAATGTGTTGAGTCTTACTAAATTACTAAACTTCAATGCTGTACCTAAAATATAAAGTGTATGCTTAGTCTCCTTAACGCTGTCTAGATATTATATTATTAAATAAGATGCACAAGATCACATTAAAGTGTTAATAATCTGAAAATCTTTACTACCAAATAAGTCAAGGAAACTCTTACAATGAAAAGCCAGAAGTAAAAGTGCTACCTCTGGTGAGTGGTTAAGGGTTTTTCATGCTGTTTAAGAGTTAAATCAATATTTCTGGGAAGTAAGAGCCAACTGTTTAGTAAGTCTTAGTAAACCAGACAAACTACATTTAATTATTGAGACCTAGTTAATTTAAAACGTGAGCTGGGTGTTTCAATTAATTCATATTGAATTAGCATTCAGAGTATGAAATGAAGTTTGTAATATGTTTAGAATAGTACTTCCATTTAAGTGACCAATAAATGTTGTCAAATAGAAAATAATGCTATGTAAAGTCTATTCATCATCATGAAAACAAATATTTTCATTGTTTTTTTGAAAAGAAAGCAAATAACCATTACTCTCTTAGGTTTGTTTCCTGCTGGCTTTTGGAGACTGATTAGAGCATGGCAAACTCATGATGACAAACCTAGTCATCTAAAGTGTAACAAATGTCAAGAAATTCAGTTGACCCTGTATTCTGTGTTTCCTGTTATGCCTCAGATACATTTCCATCTTTTTAGGTGAGCACTAAAAATTTAAAAACTCAGTCCAAGCAATATTGAGATATTGTGGCAAAAGTGTAAACTGAATAACTCTTCTGTAAGTCTGTTTAGCAAAACTGTAAACTTTTGCATGCTGAACTAACAATTGTCCTTCTTGGAACCATGTATATTCAGGCATACTTATCTGTAAAAATATTTACTGTGACAACAGCAAAAAAACTTAAAAGAATCATAATATCTTGTGATACAGCAATAGTTCTGGTACCATTATCATCATTATCATCATCTTCATCCATTAATATTCATTGAGTCACTTCTCTAGGGATCTAAACCTATTTCTCAGAAAAGTAGGGCACATCTGGAAGTAAAATTCATTTCTTCAGGGTTCAAGAGGACTACTTTGGAAACTCCACTTGCAGAACATTACACACAGTATCTAGTCTTCTGAAAGAGTTAATGCAGTTTCCAGAACAGTCCACATACTTACTAGTGTCAACAGAGAACAGCTGGATTATAAAACATAATCCCTGAACAACTGTACTGGGAATAGTATTCCTCAAATGATCCATTATCATTAGAAAATGGCTGCAGGCATGCCCTATAGATGATGAGATGTCTGTCCCGGGACACCACTGCCCTCAAAGTAGAACACCTGACTAGGTACAAAGCAAAATTTAAGACATGTCAACTGAGATCTGAGGTAAATAAAATGTGCCAGAAAAAAATAAGAAAAGAAAAACCAAATTTAGAAGAAACTTTAAATTTAAGAAAGAACTTGAAATTATGCATTCAAAAAACAGTCTCATTCTGAATGGGGTATAGTATGTACATGAGCTTTGTGGCTTTTGAATGTATCTTTTCTTCCAAATAGTTGTTTTTTCCAACAGGATAGTAGTTTAAAGCACCTGGAGATTTAGTTAAATCACTGGTTGAATAAATAATGTGACTCATTCCCAAAGAATAATATCTAGGCTGTATTTTTCAAAAGAAAAAAAGGCTTCCAAATTTTCCATGGTAACTGTGTCATGAAACATTAGTTAAGAATACAATGTCTGGAATTACACTGCTTAGGGTCAAAGTCCAACTCTGCCAGTTACTTGACAGGTTCTTTACCTCAGGTTCTTTATCTGTAAAATGGGTATAATTATTATTTGGAAAGCCTACAACAGAGGTATACTGTCAGGATTACATGAGTCAGTTAATGTAAAAGCACTTAGAAAAGTTTACATAATAACTTCCCAATGAACATTCATTAGTATGGGGTAATTGACAGAATTTCCAGAATCTCCCACCTAGACTTAGTACACTTACATATCAATTGGTGTTTACTATTGCAGAGAATCCCATTGATCTGGGGCAAGGGGTGGAGAGAAAATGGCCATTTCCCCTCCATTCCTGGTACGTAAGTGGTCTTGCACCTGCCAGTCACAGAGACCCTCCAATGGGGTTCTTCCTGGAAGGGGCAGCAGGAAGTACAGAGTGCACCATGGGGGCAGAGCCCAAGTCAGGGCCAGAAGAGATGGACGGTGCCAAGCATGGCCAGCAAATTGGAGCAAGCTATGAGCAATAAAAACAGTTTTTCCCAAACTACCCTTTCCCTTGACTTATTTTGGTTTCACTGGACTGATAGGGTATTTGCCCTGGGCTGGTAACACCCTTCCCCCCAGAGCTACAATTAGTATTTGTTTGCTATAGTATTTAGAGATGGCAGCACATAAATCCTGTTTTCAGTGACCACCCTGAATGACTTTCTCTAGAGAGGGTCCAATGCCTTTTATCAACTAGAGGGGGGCCACAGTGCTGTTTCCTAGACTTGCCCCATTACCACTTTTCCTTTAATTCCAACAAAGCCAAAGTCATGCTTTTCAAACTTACATGTCACTAAGCATAGAGAGATAGGAATATGGCAAATGATAGACTCAAGATTCAAAATAATCCCCATATGTTGGAATGCTGAATTTAAAGTACTATGAAAAAAATTTCACATGAATAAATATGATGTCCCTCATCTGGGATCACATCAAATGCATAAATACAAGATAATGAAAACCTAGGTCTTCAATTTAGATACAGCTAGAAATTCCAAATATTCTCTGCTAAAAGCAAGTCTATTTTTCTCAATGTGTAAATTAATTCCAACAGAAGACAACAATCAAATTGACAAAGTTGGTGGGGGACAGGGGGAGTTTAAATTCCCTTCTAAGCTTTCGATTTAATAAAAGAGAGGACATTCTATATTCTTTCTAAATGCATCTTTATATGTGCATACAGAATTCGTAATATCTTATACAGTATGTATAAAGTGAAGAAATCTAAAGCCCTAAAGATCTCCAATACTTAGGAATGAAGTAAAGAACAGCTGACAAAGGGCCATAAATGAAACTGTCCACTTAGCACGAAAACAAAGATACAGTGGCATGTCATGGAAGCCAAGGGAAGAAAATATTTCAAGGAGAAACTGGTGTGCTCTATTGAATGCTGTGGAGAGATCTGCTAAAATGAAGCCAGGAAAGGCCTTTGGATTTAGCAGTGTGACCAAGGACATTAGCAGTAGCAAGTCAGGAAAGTGTTAGAGTGGCATTTCCTTAAGTGGAAAGAGGTGGCAAGGAATAGAAGTATTGCCTATAGATGATCAGACAATTTTAAGAAGTGTGGCTCTAAGCAGAGCAGAACCACTTTTAGAGGAGCTTGCACGGCAGAGGAAGGATTTTTCTTAAGAAACAGAGTTTCGAATACTTTTGCTGAAGAGATCTGTTAAAGGGGGAAGAGGCAGAATAACCAGATCTTCAGGCCCCTACATAGAGGAGATGGGATTCAATTATACAGGACAGGATTGGCAAAGGAGGCCCACATGACACCCCAAGCTAGGATTTGTCAGAGAAGAAAGTGATTTTTTGCCTTTCATGATATGTACATTCAGTCTTATAGTTTAGGTCATATTATTAGAGCTTATTAAGAACAAAAGAACAGCAATACAGCTAAGAGTAGGGAAATGTGTATAAATTCCACCTGCCATATGAAATGAAATGTGGCACTTCCCTGATCCATAGTACTTCACATGAGAATATTCTTAGTGTTTTATTGTTTTTTTCAATTTCTTAATAGTCATAGCTACCATTTACTTAAACCCTGTCGTGTTGCAGGTATTATAATGGTTCTTTACCCATATTAATTTTTATCCTCACAGCAATTTATGTTATAAAAGAGTATAGGATCCAAGCCAAAAGTAATTTTCTTCCTATATTCTTAGCCTCTTAGTAAAATATTAAAAAAGAAAAAAGATCCCAGCATTTAAGATTACCTAAATCAAGTCATAAAATGCACAGATAATCATATCAGGCAAATGCTTGCAACTGGTTCATTCATCATGATATTTATTGAATGCCTCCTATACTACAGCATACTCAAGATGCTGGGGATCGATTCAACAGTTACAAAAAATAAAGTCCCTGCTCCATGACTGACACTTTAAGAATACTGCATCTTGGGGAAATAGTACAAAAACTTCATTATTGGGTGATTAGAAGTCTATTAGATACTGATATCAGAACAGTCAAAGTTTCCCCAAAAGGTGATATGAAATAATAATAAATTTTAAAGAATTTACCAAGAATATGCACATAACATCATACAAATTTAAATCAAACAATACAAGACTTTCACATCTTACAATTTAAGGTAATACACAGTAAGGTTAAAATTCCAGTCTCTATGACATGGATAAACCCATGTTAAGCATTTATTACTACCAAAGAATGAATGTATAATTACCCATTCAGCTGTTTTTCCCATAATTTTTCCATCTTGAGTAGACTTATAAAAAGATAACTGAGGTGAAATCATGGCAGTGAAGCAATGGTTAACAAAGAAGATTGTTTAAATTATCAAAAAGTAGATTACAAATGAATTCACTAGAAAATAAATTACAGTTTAAAAATCCACCTTTATTACTTGCCTAAACACACATACACACACGCACAATTTACAATATTCAAGATCCTAAGTGCTCCCAGGTTTCTATTAACAGTGTGAATTGGATGTATGGGAGAGATTAGAGAATGAGTCTACTTGGATTCTTTAGCCTAGAGATAGGTGAGAGTTTGCATTCTGAAGTCAGATGGCCTTGACTGGAATTCCTACTCTGTGACCTCCCTGATATGGGATGGTGAGCAAGTCTCCCTGTCCCTCTAATGTGGAAGTAGTAGTAATGCCTATCCCTTGTGTGTTATAAGGATTGTGTGGGTTAATTTCATAAATAGTTTAGAGAAGTGCCTGGCACATAGCAAGCATCCGATTACATTACTGTTACTATTACCATTGTTTTGTTTAACTTTATGTCAGATAAATGAGCTTTTTAAATGCAACTCCAAAATTATCATTTTGGAAGACAGACATTTTCCGGATTGCATAAATTGTGTTCTCAAACACACATATTATGGGTCATCACGTTATTTCCACATGGTACGTAGGAGCATATGAATTCCAGTGAGTCACCATAAACCTTTCTCCCTATGATCATTTTTCTATGAGGTTTATTACCATTTGTGAGAAAAGAGTCCCCACATGGCATATTATTCCAGCTTCTGATGGAAAAACAATTGGTAAATTTAAGCAGTATGTGCAGTTTGTGATAGTGATTATGCAGAGAGAGATGACTTCTAGTTTCATGCAAAAACATCCTATTATTTTGTTTCCTTTTTTTTAAGTAGCAGAAAAGTTAGGGGCCACTAAGAGAAATGTATATGGCACATACTGTACCCTGTAAAAATGTATTATTCACTGTTTAATATTTATCCAAACCATTCCATCACCTCAAGGATTATATGGTGTATTTTCCACTTTCTTCATTCTTCTTTTTCAGAGAAATCAGACACAAGTTACTAGGAAGCATGCTTTTTAAAGCTTGTTAGAGAGATTAGACAGAAAGGACAACTGTTTATTTCCCTATATCCATATTTGTTCATTTGAATAATTCCTGACTAGAGACACATACTCCACCAAAAAATCTCCTTGTAGACAGCATATCAGAGAGGCAAGAATGAGAAAATGGGAGTCTGAATAAGAATTTGCTTTCCAATTTTACCTGATAGACAGTTGAGTGAGCATACTTATCAACTAATTTCTGTGATGTCATTCCCTCCTTGTTTAATTGGGGGTGGGGTGGGGGTCTGACCAGCTGATTTCTAAGTTATCTTAAGCACTGTCTATAATATTAAGAAATAAAAACAATATGTATTTTCAGAAATTCTAAAATGAAAAAGCTTATGATATCAAAATCACTGAATAACTTAGCTAACTCATTCCCCATTGATTTGTCATGAACCACACTGAATGGTTCTTATCCAGATTTTGAAATAAATATCAATTTTAAAAAATATTGACTATCTGGGGTTTTTAATGGCCTTCCAGAACAGCACCGGGTTGAAATTAATAATGAACAATATGATGAAATTATTATACGCTTGCCCCTTTTCATTGAGCAACTGTAACCCAAGACCTTTTAGATATGGCAAAAGGACCTGTGGAGAACAGCTACGTCTAAGTTTGGAAATGAGAACTACATGCATTTGAGCACATATACATGTAACAACATCTTATGCATTAAACCCAGCCCTTTATCTTTGCCTCAAACTTTACCATATGGCTTGTAAGCACATGCAATGCTTTAGGACATGACTTGGATTTCTTAAAGATGTAGGTAGCATCCTCTGGGAAACTAATATTTAAGTAATCATTTAAAATTGAGTATAAGTGATTTTTGAAATTCTTGAATCTTCCAGAGTGGGAAGAAATATATAGAACTGAACTTTGTTTAGTTCCCAATTTTGCTGTGAGCCAATCCTGATAATAAACAATGTATAACCTAAAGGTACACCATATGGCTGTTGAAAGTTGAAGAAAGAAATAACTGAATCAAGAAGTCAGATTGATCAAGTTGTATACCTTAAATATATACAACTTTATTTGTCAATTATACCTCAATACAGCTGAAAAAGATGTTAGGTTGAACAAATCACTTCTATCTTACTTCCCATAAAATAATTTTTTCAAAAAAGAAAAAAATCAAGAAATAAGAAAAAGGAGGTCTGCAGAATTACTAAAGAAAGAAAGTATATGGAGCCAACCATGGGGGAAAATAATAGCTGGAAAGAAATCACAATCAGGAAAAAATGCTATTGATAGGGGAGTGGTTTGCAAGGAGCTCAGAGCTAAGATTACACACAACACAAAATGTGCTGTGATATAGTTATTAGGAGAAAGCAATCTGGTAACCAACGGGTGTGCCTGAACACTACTGGCCCCTACACCTTGCTTCCCTTTACTGAGCAAGTCAGGAAGAGCATCTGCCTCCCAGAAAGAAGGAGAGGTTAGAGAGTGCCCAGTTAGCTACATCAGGGAGTTACCAAACCCAATTGTCTCTCAAACAGCAGTTTGATACCTCACCTACTCTCCTATTCCTGTACACTAAATGGCCTAACAGACAGGAATTTTCAAAGGAAAAGATGAGCTGACCATTAAAAATCCACAAGCAAAAAAAAAAGTCCACAAGCATTTGAGTAAACACTGTGCCAAGAACAAAACACACCAAACTCTAAATATACCAAAACCAATGAACACCCATGCAATCTAACTAATAAGTATAATTGATAATGACAAGGATATTTGCGGTTGTACATAAATACAAAGAAATACCTGGAAATATCAGAAATTTAAAAAATATGATTGCCAAAACAATTAATAAATGAGCTAAAAAGGAAAAGGAATTCAATTGAAAAACTCATTAGCTAGTTGAAATATTAAGAAAAAGATTCTCCCAGTAAACTGTCCAAAAGCCCCAAGTATAGAATATGTTACAGAGTTAGAAACATGGAGAGAATTACAAAAAATTAGAAATGACTGGGGGAGGAGTATAAATGGGAAGTGTAAATAATGAAAGAAATGATAGAAAACAATTTTTAAGAACAAAAGACAACTTGAGTCTCCAGACTAACAAGTACCAATAAATGCCCAGAATGAAGAATGGAAAAGGACCAGAGTCCTTATTTAGTTTATATTTTATGCCAAAGATAAAAGTCAGGGAAGAGAAATTGCTTAAATATCTGTGTATTCCTATGTGTGTATGATACAGGTAGCACAAACCTATATACTGTGTCTCAGAGAATGTTTGAAAGGATACATAAGAACCTATGAATGATGGTACTTCTGGGAAAATTAGTAGAATTAGAAAAAGATGGAGAGAATGAAGAGGATCTTAAAATTATAAGTATCACTTGAATCTTTTATAATTAAGATGTAACTTGTAGTTCTTGGTTTAATTGGAAACCTAGTTTAAGAAAATGAATTAATATTACTTTTATAATTGATTAATAATATTTTAAATGTTAACAGAAAGTTTAAATTAATAATATTTATGGTTAATGGTATTTTTATATTTAAATAAATTAATTTAATAATTAATATGAGAAAATGACATGAAATAGTTAACAGTTTTTAAGTTCATGTCATATATAGGAAGTCCCATAAACTAAAAGGGCTTTCAAAACTAGAGGAAGCCTGAGACACTAAGTCTTGCTAAACAGTAAATGCTTATAATGCTATGCCAAAAATTGGGCTTTCAAAAATTCACACTAACAAGAACAGGAAATGTGACAACCATAGTCTTTCAAAAGTATGTTGGAGTTGGCACTTGTACCTATTAAAGAGAATGACATAAACTAAAATAAAGAGTCCCACAAGATAAAAATAAATAACTGGTAACAATTTCTCCAACAGAAATAGCCTAATAACAAGTAGATCTGGTTTGCTTAGGAGGAAGTAACAGAGGGTTTGGATATCTTTTAGGGAAAGAAGACACAAAAGATCATCCAGACTTTTCACATATAATTTGAACTGTAAATACTCATTAGCTAGCACTAGGTTAACTTTCAGTGATAGACAGAAGAAACATATTTCCCCGCTTAAAATTCAAGAATTAAAAAATGAAAAAAAATGCTAACCATTAGCATCTGTTAGTTATACCTAGACATGGGTACTCAATAATACTTTTGGGATGAATGAACAAACTAGCTTTAATACACTCTTAGTATTCCAAGACTGGCTGACTATATGTTGACTCACATGGCATAAAGCAAAATGTTTAATGAAGTTATATAATATTTTGCCTCCAAGGCAACGTCCACCACAGACCAGCTATAAGATCCTGAGTAATTAATTTCCTCATTTTATAGCACTAATAATTATTTTGCTCCCCTTGTGCAGTTCAGATTGGGTGTTCAAATGAGGTACATGTTAGCATTGTAGGTAAAAGGGGCCCTACCCAAAGATATGAAATATTACAGGATAATAACATAATTGCCACTTAGTTCTCTCCTCTTAAATATTTCAGCAAGACAGAAATTTTTAGATGACTTTGCTCTACCAGAAGTGAGTAATCAAGGTAATGACCACTGAACACTCCAAATATTATATGTGTGCCACATAAAGTTACATAAATGATAAGCCTTCCTACCTATAACAGAGTGCACCTGCATATCCAGCAGGTAAACACAACCTTTAACCACTCAGTTGGCCTGTAAAATTTTTTAAAAAGAAAAGAAGAAAGGAAAGGAAAAAGAGAGAGAGGGAAGAAGGAAAGAAGGAAGGAAAGGGAGGGAACAAAGGAAGGGGAGGGAGGGTAGGAAGGAAGAAAAGAAAGAAGGAGGGAGAGAGGAAATTACCCAAGAACAATGGGTGTGTTGTACCTGGGCCACAGAGACACCAAGGGAGGCTTAGGGAAGAGTTGGAGGCTACCCTTCAAGCCCAACAGAAGGTTTAAATATGCACTTCTGACTACTAACTCCTACTCTCTGTATACACTAAACAAAGAAATTAATCAGGTTTTTTTTGGCAAAATATTAGAAAATTTAACTATTGAAAAGAAAAAGGGATGCTGTTTTCAATCACTAAATAATTGGACAGTTTCTTTAATTCTAATGTAAACAGATAAACCCTAAATCATTTTTTTACACTCATAAAAAGTCTTCAAAATTCTTATGGAAAATATACCTTTAGTTACCAAAAAAATTAAGTTTGAAAAATAAGGTAGATGAAATTTGGACTCCAATGGAATCAAAACAGTACACAAAAGGCTTATTTTGTATGGAATTAAACTTACTTTGCATGGAAACACATTGAAGGTCTAATCAGTAATTCTAAGGGACATGATAATATGTATTCACTAAATTCTACTGAGTTTTGTAGTACACATGCTGACTTAGAGAAGTGACTAATAAAAGTAACAAATATCTCTACCAGCCATATATAAAAATTCATAGTAGTATCATTCCATGTATTCCTCCAAGCACTTTACATATATTAACTTACTTATTCCTCATAACAACCCTATGAAGCAGTTGCTATGATTATCTTCATTCAAAATGGAAAAAACTGAGGCACATAGAAAATAAAAATTTTAAATGCCCAAAGTAGCCACAAAGATGTAAAGTCTGGATTCCAACCATAAACTGAGCATGATATTTTGCCTCTTGCAGCCTCAAAACCTAAAACCCTATTAATCACATATGCAATTCACACTATGCACCAAGGAGAATGCCTGAGGTAGAAAAGGCTAATATCACGGGGAAGGCAGTATAGCACAGAGAAGACACATAGTGATTCTATAGCATCGTACTACACTGATGGACAGTGATTGTAATGGGGTATGTGGTGGGGGCTTGATAATGGGGGGAGTCTAGTAACCACAGTGTTGCTCATGTAAGTGTATATTAATGATACCAAAAGAAAAAAAAGAAAAAAGAGAAAAAGAAAGGGCTAATATTCTGAGAAGCACAGATGATCAAGGAGTGACTCTCTGAACTAAGTAGACCAAGGATGGATGTAACTAAGTAGACAGGGTTATGAGCGAGACCAATGTAGAATGTAACAAGATTAGGCTGATGCTAGAATCCAAGCATTGACATGTTGAACAGAACCTTGCAATGGCATTTTTTTTAATAATCTTAAATTCAACATATTTTAATATAGAAATTTTAAATAAATGGTTAACTTAGTCATTGAAATATATCAGCGAAATCTAAGTATCATATAAAATGTATACTTGTAAATAAGCTTTTTTGTAATAGCCAGAAATTTTACATTGCCCTTTTCACTTTAATTCATTTTCATCCTCACTATTATTTCTATGTAATGTACTTACACTTAAAAGCTTTTCATTGATAATGTAATTATCTTTCAAACAATGCTCTAAATATAAATGGAAATCTGTAAAATAAGGTGACCATAAGTCTCCAAGTTTAAAATTTCTTTAGGATTGAATTTTCATTACAATTATTACTAGAACTCAATTGAAAAAAAAACATATTTTTAATTTTTTAAGTAATACACCTGAAGTCAACTAGAAATACATCTCTTAATAGATAGAGGGAGCTGGTTTATTATTATTTTGATTGGGTCATATATATGTGGATATTACTGTTGAAATGAGATGGGATTCAGCATCAATTTCTCCCCTACTTTTCATTTTTATAGATGTAATCTTTGCAAACCTTGTTCACATAAATAAGTAGATGGGAAATGGAGTTCAGCTGTAGCAATATTCTCAATATTTAAAAAATCCTTCTGATTTATATATTAAAAATTTCATTCATTGTTAATAATTCAACAGATTCTCCTTCAGAAAAAAGAAGTGGAAACTACCCCAGTTATAAAAATATTTGTTTCAAGTCAGCCAAGCCATATGACCTCTCAACACCAACAATGCTTCAAATTCTCTCTTTATGGCTGCCCGGTGCTTTTATCTCCTTGGGTCACACAGGGAAAGATTCATATGTGGGGAGAGGTGAGGTTTCCTGTGGTGGAAGCAGGAGTAGGGAAGACTAGCTCTTCCATATCAGACATGTTCTTGGGGAGATAAGTTTCAGGAAAATTTTTAAATGACGTTAAGACTCTGGAAAGTAGTTCCTTTAACATCACCCAAGTCTAGTATTTCTTGGAAAGCCTCTGTTTACCCTCAGTATATGCATTCTCCAGTTTAGAGACCACTGGTCTAATATGCAAAGAATATTTAGGTAGAAACACATTGATGTGTGTGTGTATGTGAGTGTGCCTGCCTGTGGGTTTGAGAGTGTGCCTGGCAAGTTACTTCACCAATCAGCGTCAGTTTTGTCATCTGTAAAAATGGAAATAGCTTTTCACAGAAATCTGATGAGGATCAGAGATAATGTACATCAGAGCCTGACAACCAGCTTGATAGAAATCAGGCAGTAAATGCTAGTTTATTGGTTTTCCAATGGCATTTTGCATTTGTGGTTCTTGTTACCTGGACTCCTCTTCCCCCGACCTGGATCATCACAAGCCTGGCTCCTTATCACTCAGTTCTAAGCTTTAGCATCTTCTTGAGGCTTTCCTAACCACCCAGTCTGAAGTAGCCCCAGTTCCTTGCTATCACATTACCTGTTTTCTTCCCATCATAGCTCTCAATGCTACCTGATGTCCTCTTGGTTTTGTTTGCTTGCTTTGTCTCATTTGCTTACATATGGTTACTGTTTGTATTCCCCCACTGATTTAAGCACTGTGAGAGAGGGACATTGTTATCTATACCCCCTTGAGCAGTGTCTAGCACAAACTACATGTGTTGTAAATGATTTTTTATGAATAAATGAGTGAGCCTTTTAGTTTGTTAATTTGCCATAACAAGTATCACAGACTGGGGGGCTTAACAACAGAAATTGATTTTCTCACAGTACTGGGGTCTAGAAGTCCAAGATCAAGGTGTCAACAGGTTTGTTTTCTTCTAAGGTCTCTCTCCTTGACCTGGAGATGCCTGTATTCTCTCTGTGTCCTCATGTGGTTGGCCTTGGTCTGTATTGTTTTTGTCCTACTCTCTGCTCATAAGGATGCCAGTCATATTGGAGTAGGGCCCACCCACATGACCTCATTTGACCTTAATTACCTGTTTGAAGGTCCTCCTCCAAATAAAGCCACATTTTGAGGTACCTAGAGTTAGGACTTCAACACATGAATTGGGAGGGACACAATTCATCCCTTAATGGGAAGTGAATACTCTGAGTCTCAGATTCTGACCTAAAGCAGCCATACCATTAGCCCTGACAACTAAACTCAGGAACCTCAGCTCACCAAGTGACAGATGATAACTGGCAAAAACCTACTAAACAAACTACAGCCTCCAAAATCCACGTTAAAGCAGAGTACGTTCTATCCACATAAAGTGCTCTGCACAAACAGTAACAATGTTATTCATAACAACCAGAAAGTAGACACAACCAGACTGTCCATCCACTGATGCATGTGTTACCAAATTAGGATCAATCTATGCCACTCAGCAGTAAGGAGGAACCACTGGAATATGAAACAACATGGATGAACCTAGAAAAAAAGACACTAAGTGACAGAAGCCAGAGAGGCTTTATACTATATGAATCCATACAAAAGCAAAACTTTAGGGACTGGGGGTAGGGAAGATTAACTTCAAAGGAGTACAAGTGAACTCTCTGGAGGTAGGAGGAAGTTCTATATCTTGCTTATGCTTGTGGTTACATGACTATATCCAATTATCAAAACCCATCAACTATATGCTTAAATTGGGTGAATTTTACTGTATGGAAATTGTACATTAATGCAACTGAGTTCTCAAAAATCAGAGCATATCAAGAGTACTTGAAAATCCACGTTTCCATCCAAGTAGCCTACCGTAGGATTTTTGCAAATGTCTTTTTCACATATACTTTGGAAAGAAAACAAATATGCACACATATAAACACTCATGTTAATAGCAAGGCTAGGCAAATAGAAATGTAGATTTCATTTTTAAAGTTCTAGAGAGTACTGCAGGAGCAGAAAGCATTGTCAATCTGAACCTGATGTTCTCTCTGACAGCCACTGAGGTAATGCCTCATGCGTTTCCTCTTGTTTGAGTCCCCAAATCCTACAGTCCTCCCTGAGCAGTCAGTGAAGATGTTGGAAGGACCCCTCCAAGCCATAATTACTCATCTCCACTGAGTAGAACGCACTTAAAGATTTTTAAACACTTTTCTGCTCCGTATCATTTAAAAATTTCCTATTGAAGTAATTCTTCCAAACAATAAACAGGTAATTGCTGTAGACAAAGTAGCAGTCCATAGAAATGAAAGCAATTTCAGGCTTAGAATTCTTAGGCTCTAGCTGGGAAAAGGGAGAATTTTTGAGAGGAAAAAAATTTTTTTTTGTCTAGAAGAGCTTATTCCATAGAGAACAGAGGAAGAGGATATTTGTGTTTAACTGTTCTATAAAAGTTAACACTTCTAGCAGCAAAGAAACCCCCAGTTTCCTGGCAAGTGACAGAAACATTTATCCTGACTCCTCAGCAAAATCTGAGACCTAGGGATTCTGTATCCATCTGGAGCTTCAGTTCTCTCTTTGAAATGAGGCAAACCAGGAAAGGGCTCCGAGGAGACTTCCTCCCATCCACCGCAAGCACACATGCACCCGTGAGTCCCCCAACATTTCATGTTCTGATTAATTAGATACCAGGTTTTCATAATCACTGACTGCTCTTTCTTTAGGGACTGATCTGGTTTAACAATTCCTGACATTTTATCCAGCACATTCTGAGCTTTTTCACAGCAATAAAAAATAACAGCCTCTCTCCCTGACAGCAAAGAAGGTTTATTCAGTGCTGTCAAAGAGATGAATAGTTATGGCTCTCCTCTGTAGTAACTCATGGCACAATAGGTGGATCAAGAATAATTATATCAGTGGCCATGAAAACTGACTCACGTTTGTACAGGCGAACACCCAGTTCAGACTTGACACTGTCCTGTGTCTTGTGCTGCTTCCAGCAGCAAAGGACTTCTCCGAACTTCCCTCTGCACCTCATTTGAGGGTGGAAAGCTGCCAGGAAGGCTCCTTTTCAAAAGCTGTGATCTAAGGGACCATCTCCACCCTAGGCTTTAAGGACTTTCCCAGGAAGTGGCCCCTTCAGTGCCTGTGTGGAGGCAGTCATCAGGGTAAGAGTACCACAGGGAGGGAGTGGACTGGGCACTGGTGACAAAATAATGTTTTGGTGGGTGTGGAGTTGTTGAGATCAGCAGTAAGAAATGAGGATATGGCACAAACAGCTACCCAGAGGAGTTTGAGGGAGAGAAAGGATTAATGATCTCTGATACTTGTTCTGTTTCTACTTTTTTCCCAAAATGCCAAGTCATGGAGCCAGTTATCAATCAAGAGAGTGAAATATATCAGTGGATTGATTCAGTCTGCTACAATGACAGCCAGCTCCACTTTTGAATACTCTTTGAAAACAATTTTTACTGTGCAATGCTGGAGAAAGCCAACAAATAATAAACCTGTCGTAGTACTCACCAAGCGCTCGTAAATACAAGTCTGCCATGCAGCTGCAAAGGGAAGCCATTCCCAAGCCTGAAAAATTGTCAGTGCTTAATCACACCATCTGATATCAGTTCTCATTTAGGGCTGTGATTTGGGGTGACTCTTCATTGCTCTCCAGGTAGGAGCCTCCTGTTTTCTCTGGTCAGTAGTTCAGAGCAGAGGTGCAGCCGTCAGAAGGAAGGCCAGTGCCATTTGAGCTCTATTTATTTTCCCAATTGTGCTACAGTTACACACCACCAAGTTCCTCTTTTCGCTTAATTCAAAAGACCATACTGAATTGTGCTTAGTGTGCATTTTTGGTGACAAAATTTCAAAGGCAAATAGAAATCTGTTTAATGAAAACCATAGGCCTCTAGGCCCAGGTCCTGTCCCCATTTGTCTTCCTGAAGCAGTCTCATTATGCATTGACCCCAGAGACTTTGTCCCTGTCAGTTCTTGTCTGCCTTCTCTGCTCCTCTCGAAAGTGATCAAACAAGGCCTTGACAAAAAAAAAAAAAAAAAACCCGCACACAAACTATGACATAAGAGAAATGAGAGCTCTGTTAGAAAGCAGAGAGCTGAGTGGACAGTATTCAACAATATCTCACTGCTTTAGTCAGATTCAGCTAGAACAGCCTCTGCTGACCACATTCTTCAAAGGAGGACCAGGAAGCTCCCTGCTGGAGGGGTCACTGTGAACAGGTACAGTTGCTTCAACTAAGACAGTATTGTCTCAACCAAGGTAAAGTTTCTAGGTATTAGAAAGTTCCTATTTCCTGAGAGGAGCCAGGTCACACCTGTTGGTCTCAAAACTAATAAAGTACCAGATTTGGAAGTGACAGATGCAAGAATGCATCCCTGAGAAAAGTGCTTTTACAGGAGGAAGCAGCCGTTTGCTAATTGTTTTCTTTTCCTGTAGTGAATGTTCCCATATCTGGACTGTAGGGAGTCAGGTGGGCAGAGGCACACAGCCCCTTGCTGGCTTCCTTCTTCTGTGATGCTAATAAGGTCATCTCCAGTATTCCCAGGGAGCTGCTTCCTTCTTGAGCCTTCATTTGTAGTCATTTTTAGAGAACTCCCCTTCTCCTGATCCCTCTGAATATAGTAGACAATTTGTGTTGAAAGTTGAAGATTCATTAGTGTGATTAAGTAGCCGTGTCCAAAATGTCTGCCTACAGTTAAGAATTGATAAATCACTCCCAAGAAAGACAAGAAACTAAACCATTCATGGCTTCCCATTTAGTAACAGCAGGACCCCCAGTGCCCGAGATGCTCCTCACAGAGCCTGAGTGCTGACATAACAGGGAACTCTCATGGCTGCTTGTCCTCATACACAACTGGATGATTCTCAGTGACTGGTTCAACATACGAATACTCAGTTCCAGCAAATGAATACTCCACAACAAAATGTGTTTCTCTATTCAAACAAGTAATGCCGCTTTGCCCAGATGTTCCATGGAAATACTGGTTTATACACTCATGACTGGAATATTCATCTCAGAAAATATCTAAAATAGAGCCCCATGTTATATCAAAGCCATTCATTTTTCCCAATCACTACATCAAAAATAATGTAAACAAAAAATATTTACTGACTGTGTCAGCTGCTGAAGCCAAAAAATATTTGGATCAGACTTGAACTTTCTCATATCTAATCAATCTGAAATACTATCAACACTACCTTCAAAATACATCTTGCATTTGACCAATTTTCACAACCTCTACCAATTCTACGTAGCCATCTTTTGAGTATAGTCTCTTTAGTGATCTTCTTGCTTCTGTCTTTCCCCCTTCAGTTCATTCTTCACACAACAGCCATACAGATATTGGTAAAATATAAGCCATATCATGTCAATTGTCTGCTCAAGTACTACAGTGGGTTATGATGGTCTGTAACAGGGGTCAACAAATCTTTTTCTGAAAAGAGCCAGGTATAAATAACTTAGTTGTTGTGGGCCATATCATCACCTCTGCAAATATTCAAATGTACCATTGTAACCTGAAATCAGCCATAGATAATACATAAGTGAATGCACCTGTGTTGCAATAAAAACTGTTTACAAAACAGCGGCAGACAAGATTTGGCCAGTAGGCCATAGCTTGCTGATCCTGGTACCTAAGACCAAACATGATCTGGGTTCTGACTCCCTGTGCTGATACTCTCTCTCTCTCAACTCCGTCTCCTTGCTGTTCTAGAAATGTGCCAACACAACTCCACCTTGAATCCTTTGTACAGGCTATATTTTCTTAAAATACTTGGTTTAGATACATATTGTTGAGTGGCAAATGGTAACAAAACTTAGTGGCTTAAAACAACAAAGACATTATCTTTAGTGATTCTATGGGTGGACTGGACTCAGCTAGGCAATTTCTTTGAAACATGATGTCATCTAGGGATGCAGTCCACCTAGAGGCTCCAGTTAGTGGGAACATCTAAGCTCATTCATCTGCCAGCAGCTGGCTGGTATCTGGCCACTCTGCTGAAGCTAGTTCTCCTTCATGGGGTCTCTCCATATGGTTTGAGATTTTTACGATATGGTAGCTTAGTTACAAGAGGGAATGTTCCAGGACTACAAAAGCAGAAGCTCCAAATCTCTTAAGTCCAAATCGTGGACCTTATATAGCATCACCTCTATAGTCTAGTGGTCAAAGCAAGTCATGGGACAAACAGATTCAGGGGGAAAAAAACTGACTCCATCTCTCAATGGGAGGAGTATAACAGAATTTGCAACATCTTTATTCCACTACAATGCTCTTCCCTACCTGTTCACTTTTTTAGGTTGTTAAAAAATAAAGTTCAACTGACTAAATTTGAAGATCTAATTGGCTTTATTAAGCAATTCACTAATCAGGCAGCATCCCATCTACCAAACAGAAAAGTACTCCAAGGAGTTGTATGTGATGGAAGGTTTTATGAGCAGAAGGGTGGGGCAAGAAATTTACTAGCAAAAAAATAAAGGACTGTTCCTGGTCAGGGCATCTTCTTTTCTGTGAGAGGGAAGGGAAAGCAGAGTTTTCATCATGCAGATTATCCTGCTAGTGTTGATCAGGAAATTTCATATTTACTGTGAAAAGGTCACATTCTTAGGATAGGTTGAAACTATAATTAAATCTATGCTGCTGGTGGGGGGGCAAGTGACACCATTTGGGGCTTGTTGTTTCTTTTTTTTAATAAGACCTTTGTTCAAATGTCACCTCCTCGGAGAGGCCAGTGTTGGCCTTGTAACCTAATCACTTTCTATTTGGTTAACACAATTCCATCTTTTCTTATTGCAAACATACATTGTATATATTTGTTCTTTTGCTTATTTTCTCTTTATCCACCAGTAGACATGTATGTGTTCATTATTTTTCTTTTTGTTTGTTCTCTCACCATTTCCTAGACACAGACAAGGCATTCACTATTTTCTCAATGAAAAAATGAATGGGCACCAATTCTACACTCTGCACTGTGCCAGCAACTGAAGATTAAAAGTTTCATCATGTAATGTTTCTGCTATCAAAAAAAAAATAATGTGGTAGCAAGCATGGTAGAACAGGGAGTGTTAGAGAGTAAATGTTAGCTCTATAATAGAGACTTAAAAATGAAATGACTCAAACAAGAAGTTTATTTCTCTCACATGACAGTCCGAAGTTGGCAGGCGTTCCAAGGCCATTAGGTATGCTTTCCCCCTGATGCTTTCTAGGTATCCAGATTACTATTCTAGTGTTACTTCACTCACTATTCTTGAGAGGAGTGCCCTCACCTGCCCACTCGCACTTGTATTGTCATCACTTGCCCCTAGAAAAGGAAAAAGGCTGTATGGAGGGGACGAAATTTATTTTCATAGACTCAATCTGGAATTCACAAATATCACTTCCTCTTACATGCCTGTCACCAGTGTTTATACCTGACTCAAAAAGTAGTTACTACTGAGTGGCCATGCGCCCCACAGTATTCAGAGGAGGATTGTATTCAAAGGAAGAAGGGGGAAGGAAGACTGCAGAACCAGGAGCAGTCCCTGACATAGTTGGCTCACTGTTACAACATCCAAATTAACAGATTAGCTCCACTTAATCTGGATGAGGGAGGGCTCACAGGACATGAAAAATTTAATAATGGGTCAATTATTATTTTGGAACAGAAAAATCAATAAAAGGAAAATTACACTGGAAAAAAGGTAACTTCTTCCCCTCTCAAAATATAGAAGGTAACACATGAGCCACACACCCACACGCACACAATGAGTACAAGAGGGAAGGTGACGTTATTTGTACTAGTGTCTCATGATAACAAAAGAGATAATCAGGACAAAAGCAGTTATGCATTTTTAGACCTGCAATAAGAAAGCAAAAAAAAAAAAAAAAAAAGGGCAAGAAGAAACCAAGAGAATACAGAGACCGAATTCTCTCATCAGAGAATGACCTTATTTTGAACTCCCATTGAAGAACTACATAGTCTGACTAAATTGAGTGATTATATATAATAGACATTTTAATGTTCCTGAATTAAGCACCAAAAATAAAAACTAAAACATTTTCCATTTAAGAAGATATCCACAGATGATTGTGGAATAAACACCACTACTGCCTACAAAATTTCATCTTTACAGAACAATCTAAGGATAGATTCATACATATCTAACAGAATTTTCAAGGGGAAAGTGAAAATGAAAGAACCAGGGACAATGACAACTATGATGTATATATAAAACAAATAAAACTATAAAATCAGTCTCCCAGATATACCTTTGTACTCAAACTAGTTCACATTTTCATTTTGTTTTTTTCAACAATACATGTAACTTCACAAAAAAGAAAAACCATCTGTGCATATAAAGCCCAAAGTGCTGTTTATTCACTATCATTAGATTTGTTCTCAAAGAAATTACCTTTAAAAAATTATAATGACACCACGGCCCTGGGAATTGTTGAACAAAAGAAGGGAAAATGTTGCAAAAAAGGACAAGAACCTAATGAACGTATATAAATTGTTGCCAATAAGTTAATATGGCCATCACTCATTAAATAATTGACATTCAGTTCTTTTAGGAATTTTTTTCCACAATCATATATTGATAGTTTATGTAAGAAGGGATTAGCTATGAAAAATTATCCAGTCATTAAAACTGATCAGAAAAACATTTAAAACTAAACAACATTGCCTATGGTTTTTCTGCATTTCTGTTATGATTTCATTTGGTAATACTGTGATTTAGTAAGTAAGTTTGTGTTTACTTTTTTATAGTAAAATGAGAACTTGCATTGACCACAGATAGAAGTTGACTCAAAGTGAGATTAAGTTAGATTTAGGAGATCAGACAAAGCTGACTTATCTAAACTCAGAACAGGGATCAGCACATTTTTTCTGTAAAAGGTCAGATAGTAAATATTTTGAGGTATATGGGTTGCATACATTCTGTGTCCTATATTATTCTTTTTTCTTTTTTTCTTTTTTACAACTCTTTAAAAATGCAAAAACCATTCTTAGCCTGTGGGCATAATAGCAGGCCAAGGCTCTTGTTTGCTGAACCCTGCTCCAAATGATTAACCATGTATCAGAATAATGCTAAACTTATATCTCTTCTCTGAATATGTAATTGCCTGTAAGCATAATTATGTATTTTCTTCTCATCAAAACTCATGTTCATTGCTTGAAATCCATTTGTTATACTTTTTAACAAAACTTCCTTTCCCTACCTTTAACTCAACTGCTAATAATCAGGCAGGGGATAGGCTTTGGTTTTACTATGAAAGTTTTATAGTTTATCATATATGCCAGAGTTCATACATATTTACATTAAAGGAAAGACTGACTTGTTATATGATACTGGCTGATACGCTAAGTCTTGTACAAAGCATGTTACATGCATTATCCAAATTATTTTTCACTCTCATGCTATCAGGTAGCTACTTAATACCCACATGAGAAAACTGGGCCCAGAACAGCTAAGTGACTTTCCCAAGAGCTACTAAGTGGTGAAGCCAGAATTTGAAACTTTCTCCTAATTTTAAGACTAAGCCCCTCTGCTCCTTTAAAAAGCCTAGTCTCATCTACCACCTCAGGAATCTTATACTTTATAGGTCAGGGGCCTCACCTATTTTTGTATGGCCCAGAATTAAGAATGGTTTTTGTATTTCTAAATGTTTGGAAAAAATTAAAAAAAGAATAGTATTTAATAACGTGAAAATTATATAAAATTCAAACGTGCCTGTAAATAGAGTTTTACTGTAAAATAGCCATGTTCTTTCATTTATGTGTTGTCTGTGACTGCTTTAATGGTACAGTGGCAGGGTTGATACTGTGGCACAGACTGGAGAGCCTCCAAAGCTTAAAATATTCACAGAAAAAGTTTTCTGACTCCTAGTATACTCTAT
Organism: Smutsia gigantea; assembly: GCA_032199065.1. Lineage (NCBI taxonomy): Eukaryota > Metazoa > Chordata > Mammalia > Pholidota > Manidae > Smutsia > Smutsia gigantea. The sequence continues at coordinate 81,046 of JAVSCE010015435.1, forward strand.
AGATTATTCCTTCTCTCTCTTTGACATCAACCTATTCTTCTAAATAGAAATGTACCCATTGCTCTTAATCATACTCAGGTCACTTCCATTAAAAAAAAACATGAAATAAAAAGGTGTTCACTTTACCGTTTGTTCCCTTCCAACCACAAGCCTTACTCTTACTCTTACCAGCCAAATTAGTCTGGAGTTTTCAATGTTTGTCTTTCTTTCCTTCCCACTCATTCATCCCCCCACACCATATTGGCTTCAGGGACTATCACGTTAACAAATAAGCTTTCAATAACACCACCACAGAATATAGACACATTACTTGTCATCCTACTTGCCCTTTCACAAAGATGCTATACTACTAGCCATTCTTTCACTCTGAAGCAAGTGCTTTCCTTGGCTTCTGTGCACAAAACTGTGCTTGCTCTTCCTCCAACTTACCTGCCACTCTATCTGTCCCCTGTTCAGATCCATCCATTCTCCTCTTACTAGAATTTAAGTAGTGTAATTCCTCAGGTCCTTGGGTCTTCTCTTTTTCCAGTCTCTGCACCCCCTACATAATCTTTTATAAATTAAGTTTCAATTCCTATCTGTAAGTAAAGAACTAACAACTTTTTACCTCCAGTTTAGACATTAGTTTTTCACTCCAGAACCATAAATCCAATTCGATATCACCAGTTAGGCATCTCAAACGAACTTTAACATATTCATAAGAAAATCATTATCCTTCTGCATGCACCTGTTCCTCTTCTATCTCACCCCCTAGTTGCAGACATCGGTACCACCATTCATACAATGTCTTAAGACCAGAAATCTTACTACTAGGCACCTTGGACACCACCTCTCTCTAGCTCTCTATATCTAGTCCATCAGCAGATCCTAAATCCTTCTACAATCCATCCACTTGTCCTCATGTGCACTAGTCCCCAAGCTAAACCACCACCATGGCCTCCTAGCTGCTCTGTTAGGGTCCCAGTCTGACAGTCTCCAATCTGTTTTTTACACTCAGTCAAAATGATCTTTGATTTGGTAACAAAACAAAAGTTTCAGAAAGGAAAGAGAAAAAAAAATAGCATACTGGCAAAATAAAAATTAAGTCAGCATCTGCAATGAGCAATGAGGAAAATAAATTTTCAATATAGCAAACTACATGTAGCTGAAATATTACTACAGATCAACAGGGAGAAAAAGACATTTCTGGATATTCAAAACTCACAATGTTTATTTTCCAAACATTTTTGGTGGAAAAAAAGTTTTACATAATGGTTTATTCTAAGAATATAGAAGAAGTATCTAAGGGAAAAGGGCACATGGGATACCAGAAACAGTGGACATGATTCAGGTGCACAGTGTCCCCAGGCTGTCCATATATGAAGAGTCAGAGGATTCTTCAAAGAATAACTTGAAAAAGGCTGTGGATTTGTCTTAATCAATTGAGTGATGAAGCTACAAGATGAGGGTAGTGATAATGTGAAGGTGTATTATTCTTAGCAAAAAAGAAGGAAATTTTGTATGAAAAACTCAAGGGAAAGCAACAATAAAACAGTACCAAAAATTCATGGTCTTAATGAAACAAAATAAAATGTGATACGAATTTTAGACAATAGCTATGTGTAAAAAAAAGAATCTATGCCAGCTTGGGATTTGGAATATTCATCTTTGACTTGCCTAGTTTTTCCTTTCCCACATGTTTGCATGTAGTACCTGGTATATATGACTCATGTTTGGGAATGCATGTCATTTTTATTTTCAATTATTAGATCAAGCTGCACACAAAGCAGAGAAGACAGTATAATGTCATTTTTTTTAAAGATAGGAAGCAAGGGAATTTAGAGTAAGTGAACAAAGCCAGTCCTCTGCTGTAACAATGATTCCCTATTACCTGTAGTTTGTAATTGATAACAGCAACAAATTAATTTGGAATCCTATTATTTAGGATAGAAATGTGATTACCAGCAGAAAACAGGTGAGATCTATGGAGTGGGACAAGAGCTAGGCAGAGGAATTTTGCTTTTTTTTCTGTATTCTTTGAGTTCCTCGAATTATTAAGTATATTGTCTGTGTAATAAAAGTGAAACAATAATTCAGAAAAATTAAATTGGAATTTTATCTCATTCAAATATTAAAATTAAGAAAGAACAAAACTAAGAGTCCTGTGAAGTAAGAACAGAAGCCCCAAGAAAACAGAGAACTAAAAGAAATTTAGAGAGATATTTATATTCTCTCTTGATCTTACTGCCAAATATCTTAAAACATCTTATTCTTGCTGCCAAAAAAACATGATCCTCAATATATCTCTCATAAAATAAATAATAAGGAAAGGTTATTAAACTCAAAAGTCTCTCATACATATTGGAGTTAGAAATAAACAGAATCCAAAATGTTTGTTGTTTCACATCAAGCAACAACAAAAATAACATAACAGTAAAACTGTCCTTTAGCATACTTACAACTGAAATAATGTGAGAAGAGAAACCTTCAGTATTATAGACCCTTTACTCATGGAATCCCAATCTATAAAGAGTTCACTGTGAAAGTTCTCTGAGTCTGTAAGACACAGCTTGGCAGCACAAAGTGTAATGCCGATCTGTAATGTTTAGCAACTGTAATGTACTCAGTATACTGACTCCAGGAGTTGCTTCATTCTTCCCACAAACGTTTAAGCACCCATTCTTTCAGTCTTATGTTCTCATGAATACCTTATAACTTTTACAATCGAGAAGAGATAAAAATATAAAAAGTATACTTAAATATTATAAAAGCTTTTTAATCACAAGTATCTACTATAGAATTTGAGGGGTATTAAGTGCAAAACTGAACGTGCCCCCCAGGATTATTTTCTTTTTGCCATTAGCTTATTTCAACACACCCACTAGAGGTAAATCCACTTTCAGTATATACGCAAGCATAGAATCTAATATTCAAAAGGCCACCAAAGGAGAACAGCCTAAATTACACTAGGCATATAAATTGCTTCTTTCTTATCCCTGAGAGATTGTTTGCACACATCCAAACACAACCCAATTTACTGCTATTAAAATGAAAAAACAAAATAGCAAGGGTTGGTGACAATGTAGAGAAATCAGAACCCTTTTACACTGTTGGTGGGAATGTAAAGTGGTATAACCCTTAGAATAGTTCCTCAAAAAATTAAAACTAGAATTTCCATATAATCCAGAAATTCCACTTCTGGGTATAGATCCCAAATAACTGAAAGCAGGGTTCTCAAAGAGATGCTTGACATTCATGTTCATAGCAACAGTATTCACAATAACTCAAATATAAAAGCCAAGTGTCCACTGACAGATAAATAAATAAGCAAAATATAGTATACACATAAAATGAAAGGAATATTTTTCAGCCTTAAAAAAGAAAGGAATTCTGACAAATGCTATAACATAAATGAACTAGAGGATATTATGCTAAGTGAAATAAGCCAGTCATGAAAGGACAAATACTATATGATTCCATTTATATGAGATTCTTTGAGTATTCAAATTCACAGAGACAAGAAGTAGATGGGTGGTTGCAGGGCAGTGAGGGGGGAAAGGGAGAGTTATTGTTTAATAGGGATAGTGTTTCCATTTTACAGGTTGAAAATAACTGTGGAGATGGTGGTGGTGATGGTTGCAAGATATTATAAATGTATTTAATAACACAGAACTATATGTATATATTTAAAAATAGTTAAGATGAAGTTTTATGTTATGTGTATTTCACCATAAAAAATGCTGAAAAAATACCCAGCCTGATTCACTGCTGACAAGCACTAGTTTTTAGAATTAGAATATCCTACCTTATATAGAGTCAAAACTTGCTTTAATTTTAACCCCATTGTTCTTGGTGAGATCTGACCTTTAAAGCAACATAGACTATTTTTTCTTGCATATTACACTTCCTCAAACATTCAAATTTAGCCATACCACATTGAAGCCTTCTTTTAACACAGTTAAATAAATTGATTTTATAATTTTGGTTCAGGGCATAGTTTTGACATCAGACAGAACAGAGATTGGTGAAAGGTTACAAACTTTGACTTACAAAATGAACCATGAGTAAGGTCTGAGGATCTAATGAATAACATGGTGACTACTGTTGATAGCATTGTGTTGTATAATTGAAATTTGCTGAAAGTAGAACTTAAAAGAATTTACCAAAAAAAAAAAAGTAAATACATGAGGCAATAGTTTAATTAACTATATAGCAGGGAGCCTTTCACAATGTATATGGATATCAAACCATCATGTTGTACACTTTAAATATCTCACAACTTTGTCAATTACACCTCATGTAAAGCTGGGGGAAAATGAGTTGTAAATCCATTTAGTTATTAATGACCAGCATCTATTGAAAACATGAACTAGAACAGAATCAAGTAGAAACTATCAGAATACATTGCAGACGGGTAAATACTGTTTCATAAAACTTTTATTTCACAAGATAGATAAAGAGGGACAGACAAACTGAAGGTTAAAAATCAGGTGGTAGATGAATGAGAAGTGGTAGGGCTCCACCAATATGCATTAACCCACTGGATTGTTATGAGAATTTTAAAAAATAATGGATACTTCCTAAGATACAGTGAATGTTCAATAAAGTTATAATTATTCTTGTTAGTAAAAACATAAGCAAGTTTAGTATTTCCACCCTGACCACCCAAAAAGAGCAAGGCTGCCTGTATCTTAGAGTTTAATGAGACTTAAAGTTATCTTTCAATCTTACTTAAATTCATAGTTTCTAAGGTTTAAATGCCACTGTATAAAACAGATGAACACAGAGTGGATGAAGTAAGGCAAGGGTCTGGTCTGTGAGCTTGGCCTGCCGTTTTTGATCATTCAGGTGTCTGTCCGGACTTCACTCAGTGAGCCCTTCCTTGAACCATCTATAGCTCTACTCATCACTCTGCTGATACCACTACTTGATAATCTCTCTTCCTCTTCTGTTTTAATTTTTTTTCACTTTTACTGTTTCCCCACTACTACCAAGAAGAAATATTAATTCTATAAAAGCAGAACCTAATCTCTCTTGTTCACCAGCTAGAACTGTGCTGAAACATACCAAACTGTCAATAAAGATTTGTTGACAACATATAGACAAAATCAAGAAGCTGGTGGAATTTACTTTAGTGGCCATCCACTCTTTTAGATCCTCTAGTCCTTGTTCTGGATCATCATAATCCTCACTAAGAGATAACCAATATTATTTTAAGGTGTCTGTTCATGGGTGCCTTTTGGAGGAGGTCACCTCTGAAAGGTCCTGCATTCCAGGGCTCAGGAAGGGCTGGCTGAGGACAGCCAGGCAGAATAAGCACTGTTACCTACAGAGTATCACTAACTATTGAGTATTATATCTCTGACTTTCCAACTCCTTCTTTCCTAGCACTTACCCAGTTGTGTTGATAGTGAATCTGGGTCTTGTGTCAGACCTAGGAGAAATGGGAACTCACAAAACCAAACCAAATTTCATAAAAACATGACTCTTTGTATTGCATGAGGATGTGTAAATTTATATGTAAATAAATATTGCCTTATTTGCACATAAATCCCTTAACTATAAAGCATGTGCTCTTATATCAGTGAGGGATGTCTGTTAACCAGGAGGTTCTAGAATCCCAATGCAGCTTGTGGAATTTATTGAGATTCAGAAATGATGCCTCCCTGAATTTTCCAGTAAGAATAACATCAGGTTAAAAAAAGGTACCATTTTATAATATTTTCTTTTAAAAAAAAAAAGAAACTGGTGAGCCAGAATTTAATTCTTTTTCCTTTGGAAATATAATTGGAGAAAGGGAATATTTAATTTCTTCTAATATTCTTTTTCTACTCTTTTAATATTCAATATCTAATATGCTAATATTCAGTTTCTTTTTAATCTCCTTTCTTATCCTAATAATCTAGTTTCAAAAAGATAGCCTAACCTAGGAATGAACTACGCAATTGAATAGAATATGCAAGGGGAGGGTGCATAAGAAGATGAGCATCCAGAAGAGGGCAGGATAAAGAGGAGAAAAGATAATTCGGAAAAATCACTTTTAACCCTTAGGAGTCAGACTTCAGGTGACCAGAATACCAACACCAACTATGAAACAGCTCCTGTTCCTCAGCACAGAGCAATACAACCTTGCTCTAAAGAGAAATGTCACACACATTTTGCATACATAAGCAGACACTAATCTCTTAGTTTCTTCCTCTTTTTTTTATTCCTTTCCTCTCATAACTCCTTCACTTTAGTACTAGACTGATCTCCCTCAGTTTCATTCTGAATTGAAATAGCCACTTAAAAGATCTACAATGAAGGGCCTCCCATCCCTTGGGCTATGTGCCACTTTAGCCCTACATGAAATACTCACTGTTGTTTAGACATGACCCCACTAGTCAATATCTACAGTTCCTTCTATATCACAATAATGGGTGCATTCCTAGGATAGGCAAATGATTTTTCAGAGAGGATACTTCATTCCTCCAAGAACATAAACACTTCCAAAAAAATGGGATCACATAACTAACTTAACTAGAACACATATGCATAATGACGTTAGACATTTCAGATGGCAAAGTGCCAATTCTGGATTCCAGAAGAATCTAAGACTGTACTTAGCCTCTCTGCCAAATTTAAACCACATACACTACCTGATAAAATGAGAGCACAGAACATGGTAGCTATGACTTTTTTGATAGTGGGATGGTTAATTTTTGTTATCAACTGGGCCATGAGGTCAGATGTAATTCTGAGTGTTCCCATGAGGTGTGTTTGGATGAGATTAACACTCAAATTGATAGACTGACTAAAGCAAACTAGCCTCCATAATGTGGATGGGCCTCATCCAATCAGTTGAAGGGCCTAAATAGAACACAAGCTGGCCTTGCCCAAGTAAAAGGAACTACTTCTGCCTGATGGTCTTCAAAGTGGGACATCAGCTTTTTCGTGACTATAGAGCCTAACTAAAACATCAGGTCTTCCTAACTCTCCATCCTACCAACCTTCAGTCTGCAGTCACACCATTGGCTTTTCTGGGTCTTCAGCTTGATGACTCACCCTGAAGATTGTAGACTTGTCAGACTCCAAAATCATGCAAATGCAAGCCAATACTTATAATAAATCTCTTCATTTATTATTTTATATATATATACATATATATGTGTGTGTGTGTCTATATATATATATCCTTTTGATTCTATTCCTCTGGAGAACCCTGATTTAACACAGAGTAAGTTACACAATAAAACCTATGTCTTTGAATTCATATTTCGATTTCAAAAGCAGAGGTAAATTTCACTCTGGTAGCTTTGGTAAAATTTCTGGATCCTCCTCTTTATTTAATTTCCCTTCCAATTTCTAATAGGTAATAGTTTAAAATTAAGATATTACATTTTTTAAGGAAATGTGAATCTTCTCCCATTTAGTCAATAAAGGAATTAAACAGAATCATATTTTACCTGATAGAATTTTAGCTGGAATGAACTTGAATTAGAAGCTGATCTACAGCCTAAGTGTTTGGAAAAGGAAAGGAAGCAAAGAAGATGAATGAATGTGTCTCCCAAGGCAGTAAGTTCATCAGAGGCAATGCTCAGACTCAAATGCAATATTTTAATTCAAATCAGATTTGTTCTACTACTTTGCACGGTTTGATGACTGATACATCCAAATGAAATTTACAACTCCACCTGAACTCTACCCAATTTCAGAGTTGACCATAAATGAGAGGAAAAAATAAAACTATAACGAGAGAACTTTTCAAATCCTCTCTCCCAGCAATGCAAAGCACATACCCTGAACAGTAACAGGCCCTTGTCTCTGAAGCTCGCTAGAAATCCATTGATAATATTTCATTACCTATAGGCCTTTTTCAGATTCTAGCTAACAAACGTGGAGAAATTGGATTCTTGTGGGTAATAATTCATTTATTTCAACTCCTCCTTTGCCCTTTTTCATTTGGCGGGATTGATTTCCTTTCTCTATATAATTTCACTTGCCACTATTCATGACTTGAGAATTGACCCTCTCTTCTCTTTGCACTTTCCCTTATGAGCCAACTTCTATTCTTAAAAAAAACTGAAATGCACATTAGTAAGAAATTATTGAAGACAGTATTTATGAAAATGCTTGCTTTAGCTTTTTTTCTTACTAATACAAAGTTCTGCACTTCAGATATATCTATGAAGAAATAACAAATTACTGCTAGTACTTATTTATCAGTTGCCCAACTCTAGCCCCCTCTTATCCCACACAAACCCCAGAAGCATATTATTAGCTCCCTTCTCTCCTGTAGAAGGAAGAAATAGGAAATCATGGAATCTCTGCCTCCCAGTTTCTAAGGTGATGCCCAAGTTATTAAAACAAACAAAACTCCCTTAATAGTGGCAAGGAAATGGGCCTTCTAAACTGCTGGCAAGCTGGAGGAACTCTGCTTTCTCCCCGGCATGAAGATTGAGTCTTCTTGAAGTTGAATTTGGTTTAAACAGGTAGTAGAGTTTTATGCTTTTAAATTTCTTTATGTCCAAGAATGATTAGTGAATATTGCTCCAAACTTATGACATAAGATCTGAGAACCCAAGAGCATAGTCAGAGCAAGAACCAAGCTTTCTGGGTTGGGCAAGCCCCTATAATGTACTATTAAATAACGATAATGGCTGTGTGCCCCTGCCTCAGACATCAGGGAACAAGAAAAGCTACAGTGAGTTCACTGTTTTAGCTACAGTCGTTTTCTCCTCTTTCCAACTCTTTTTACTTTATCAAGGTCCCATTTCTGGTATGGGAGTTCTAGAATTTCCTGAAGTAGAAATTCCAGTTCCTTGAACCTACTTTCTTCAAGTGCTAGAATAATTGGACAATTATATTCCTTTTTTGCATGAACATGAGGTACAACAGAACAATAAATAGCTGGGCAATATCACAGACATGTTAATATTTTTCTAAAGCATCTCCCACACAAAAAAGCAACCATCAAAAGCAAAATATTCCACCACAGAAGAGTTCAACTGTACATGATACTGAAGTATTTTATATTAAGATGGTAGCCCATCTGAAATGTCTACATGCATGTTCTTAAATTTTACTTTCCAAGTTTTAAATGACTTGAAGGGGGCTTGGACTAACAGGAAGAGTCCAGATCACTGTGGCCTCTGGACTCCTGGAATTCACATCCTTCTCATAAGCAAAATATTCCCTCTTAACCCAACAGCCCACTCCAGCATCAATTCTAAGTCCAAAATGTCACCTAAATATCATTTAAATCAAGTGTGGGTGAGACTCAAGATATGATTTATCCTGAGGCAGAAAGTCCTCTCCAGCTATGATACTATTAAACCAGACTAGTAATGTGCTTCCAAAATATAATGGTGGAACAAGCACAGGACAAGTCTCTCATTCCAAAAGGGAAATGTAAGAAACAATAGGGTCAAGGGTCCCCATCAAGTTCAAAACATATCAGGGTTAATTCCATTAGATTGTAAGAGTTATAGCATTGCTTCATTTAGAAATCTCCTCAGCTAAATATCCAACTTCACCATTTAAAAATTCTACCTTCCGAACAAAATAGTAGCAGACTCAGAGACTCCAAGAAGGAACTAGTGGTTACCAAAGAGGAGTGGTGTGAGAAGGCAGGTGGGGAGGGTGGGAGAAGGAGATTGTGGAGTATTTTGTTTAGTACATATGGTGTGGGGGATCACAAGGAAAACAGTGTGGCACAGAGAAGGCAAACAGTGAATCGGTGTCATCTTACTACACTGATGGACAGTGACTGAATTGGGGTATGAGTGGGGACTTGATAATATGGGTACATGTAGTAACCACATTGTTTTTTCATGTGAAACCTTTATAAGAGTGTATGTCAATAATACCTTAAGAAAAAAATAAATAAATAAGTACTAAGGATGAAATGTAAAAAAAAAATTTTACCTTCTACAAAACACTATATTTAATTCAGCCAAGTGCTTTGCTACTTCATATGAAGGATCACCTTTCTTCTAATGTCTAATGACATCTTCCTCGTTAACATCTGCGGTTTCACCAGAAACACCCTTAATTTCCATATTTCTAACAACAATTTCTTGAATACAATCTAACATGCCCCTCAAAACTCTTCTGGCCTCTACCCATCACCCAGTTCCAAAACCACTTCCACATTTTTAGGTACTTGTTATAGCAGTACTCTACTTCTTGGTGCCAAATTCTCTATTTGTCAGGATTCCCAAGAGAAACAGAACCAACAGGATATGTATACACTTATATACATGAGAGAGATTTATTTTAAGGAATTGACACACAATTGCAGAGGCTTGGTAAATCAAAAATCTGATGGGATAGGCTGGCCGCTTAGTGACTCAGAAAAGTTATAATTCAAGACTAAAGGGGACCTGCTCAAAGAATTCTTTCTTGCTCTAGAGAGGTATTTACCATATTCAGACCTTCAACTGATTGGATGAGGCCCACCCACATTATGAAGGACAATCTTCTTTACTCAAAGTCCACCAATTTAAATGTTAATCTAATCCAAAAAGTATGCTCTTTGAAATATCCAGAATAATATTTCTGACCAAATGTCTGGGAACTAGGGCCCAGCTGAGTTGACACATGAAATTAGCCATCACACTGCCTCAACCTACAATGCACAAGACAGTCCCCCACAGCAAATAATTATTCAGACCTGATTGGCAATAGTAATGAATGAAGTAATGAATGAAGGTGAGAAAGTCTGGTTTTAATTTCTGGAAAGGTCAAGAGGCTATTAGAACAGGCATTACACAAATAACAGAGCCTACAGCAAAACAAAACAAAACAAAAGCTCTTAGACCTTGAAAGTAAAACTACTTGTATAGTCCCCTCAGGTCACTCCTACAGTCTCAGTAGATGTACTCAGAGAATAGCAGGCATACGATGAATGTTACTGGTTGACAGTAAGTGGGCCCTATGAGTGGGAAAATTAGAGGAGAAATATCACAAGCTTTACTTATTTTTATTTAAAACTATAAAAATAACAGACTTAGCTTATTTTTTCCCTATCAGCCTCAATTACTTTATAGTGGGAATTTTTTGTTGTTTTTACTGGCCTAAGGTTTTATATTTGGAAATAAGGACACTTTGACCAAATATACCTACATAAAAACAGTCATTCTAAAGATTTAAAAATTACTATTCTCACAAATAATAAATCAGGGAGACTCATCCTTAAAAAGACTTCAAGTTCTCTGAACTAAGAAAAAAAAAAAAAAAAAAAAAAAACTACTACAAGCATGAATGAATCATGGTGTTATTGTGTTTTCTCCCATGAAAGTATTGCTTTATAATTGTTTAAATTAAAAAGAAGTACATCTATTATTCTAAAAAATTATAGTGTTGAATATCTTATTTACTCTATAAAAATTTTGTAATAGTCATTTCTGGCCCTTTCTAGTAGATTACTTTAGGTAACAAAGTCCTTCTATTACAAAAAATATATATTCTGTTGCACTCTCTCTGATAGTCTTTCATAATTAATCCTGATCAAAGCAATAAGTAGAGCTGAGGTTTCACAAAGTAAACAATGAAATACCAATGGCATCTCAAAAACAGCTGCAAGGCTGTCCTTGGTGCTTTAATTGTTTTAAAAACGATGTCAAAAAATACATTCTTTTTCTTGAGTATTAAGCACTTGTTTCTAGGTACTTAATAACCCCTTTAGTTCTTAAGTTTCTCTTACAGAAAAATTGAGTGTCTCACTTTCTTAGGGACTCACTGCCGCCCATACTTTAAAACCATCACTTCCTTATTAAATACTACAATAATCTTTAAATTCTGTCCTCAGTCATTCATACACTTAAAGACAAATCCTAACAGTACAGGACATTCCTTGGGTTGGTAATGTTTAAATGGTTCTTCTTTGGGCTCAGAAGAGTGTTAGTAGATCATGATGAGCATTCCCACATTTTTTTTTAATAAAGAAACTTATATGAAGTGTGTTTCTTTCCTTGTAAACACTGAGTCATATTCTTTTAGTTAAAGTAAGGAAGACATAAAAAAAACTACTTGGTTTGGATCAGTAGTTAAATTCTGACTGGTTACCATTGAGATAAACAGAATTAGGGAAGCAGGGCAGTGTAAATTTATATTTGACTAGAGGTCATGCAGTTCTTTGTGGGTCACTAGTACTGGTTTAGACCACTCACCTTAACCAACCACAAAACAGAGGAAAAGTACCCTAGCTCTGAAACACAATGAAATCCAAATATGTGCATTTATTGTTTCAAACCTTTCATTAGCCATGCCATCATGTCCTTTCTAGAAATTCTTGCTTTTATTTGTAATATATTTAATGGCATTGTAGTCACATTAGTCAGAGAAATATTAAGTCTGATGTACAACATAGTAGAAGTAAAACTGGTTCCTTCCTTTAAGTTGAATTGTAGAATTTTTAAATACTTTTTATTTTGGAATTCTAGATTTACAGAAAAGTAGCAAAGATAGTACAGAGAAGTCCTGTATACCCCTCACCTTGTTTCCTCCATTATTAACATTTTACATTACCATGGCACATTATTCAAAACAAGAAATAAGGCTGCTATAAGAAATGTCTACAACCTTGGTAGCTTAACACAAGAGACATGTATTCTCTCAAAGTTCTGGAGGGTAGAGTCCAAAATCAAGGTGTCCCCAGGGACACACTCCCTCTAAAGTCTTTAGGAGAGATTCTACTCTTTGTGTCTTCCAGTTTCTGGTGGTTGCTGGAATTTTTTAGTTTATACGTCTAACCTCCGTTTGTCTCCATGATTACACTGCCTCCTTCTCTTTTCTAGGTGTCTCTTTGTGTTTCCAATACACATTATCAGATTTAGGGCTGCCTGGGTAATTCAGAATGATCTTATCTTGAACCCTTAACTTCATTACATCTGAAAAGATACTTTTTCCAAATAAAGTAACATTCACAAATTCCAGACATTAAGATATGGATATAGCTTTTAAGTGGGCCACCATTCAACCCACTACAGTTTATTATTGTTAACTAAACTCCAAATTATTTTTCCTCCATGCCATCATTCTGTTCCAGGATCCAATCCAGGGATCACAATGCATTTAGTTGTCCTGTCTCCCCCATCTCTTCTTGTCTGTGTTAGTTCCTCAGATTTTCTTTGTTTTTCATGACCTGGACAGTCTTGAGGTATATAAGCCAGCTACCTCATAGAAACCCTCCAGTCCAGGTTTACCTGATGTCTTTCTCATGATCAGACTGGGGTTTATGGGTAAGGCGGGAGGAACAGCACAGAGATGAAGTGCTTTTCTCATCATATCACATCAGGGGTATGTGATACCCACATATCGTCACTGGGAATATTAACTTTCATCACTTGCTTAAGATAGTTTTTTATAGATTTTTCCATTCTAGCATTAGTGCTATATTCCATTCTATGGAATCAAATCATTAGGTCTCACCATCCATGGTGGATAGGGGAGTGGCATGGAGGGGAGTAAAGCTACACCTTCTACAAAACAAAATAACTACATTTAGTATATGAAATTTTTCAGTAACTCCCCCCATTTATTTATTTTTAATCATTTTAATATCAGTATAAACACATGTATATCTATTTAATTTGTGTTAAAATCCAATACTACATTATCTATTTTGTCACTTAAATTGTTCCAACTTTGGCCCCTGGGAGCTCTCTCAGGTTGGCTCCTGTGTTCCTCTGACATGTCTCCATCCTTTTGGTTTTTTTTTTAATACTTCTTTACTTTCTGGTACTCAGTATTTCCCAGACTTCTCTTCTATTTGGTCTACTTTCAGAAGCTGAATAAAATGTTAAATATGCAAGATTTGGTTTTGTTTGTCTGGAATGATAAAGAGCACTGTCCTATTGATAGCTCTTGAAATCTTAGTAAAAAAAACAATGGCACAGTTTCATGAAGTGATGATTAAACAAACAGCCAGGTTAAGGAGTTATGTGAGATAAGTAACTGCTTTTCTTATAACTAAAATGTTCATGTCCCAAACAGAAGACAACGTGGTAGCACTGAACTCTAAGATGAAGTTAGCAACCTTTAACTCCAGCACCAACGCTGAGATTGCCAATTACCTATTGGTGCAAATTTCCACTGGCTGTAGACCTGGGACTCCTTTCTCACTTGCTTTTAACCTTTGCCAGTGTTTGTAAATGCACAGATGCTGCTCTCTCATAAAATCACCAGTTGAATAATACATTGCTCTCATGTAACAGTTTTGCCCTTGAGACTCTGGAAAATTTTACAGTGAAGATGTAGGTCACTTAACCAAAAATGAAGTGAAACAAAGCTGCCTGTGGAAGCCTGTGAGTACACTTCTGGAATACACAGCACTAAGCAATATTCCAACTGGTGTATATTGTTGTGTATATTGTGTATCACGTATTTATATTTTCCCTAGAAGAGGGAAGTGAAGAGAAACTTCTCTGATTTTGGCCTTTCTAGGAGGCAGGCTATGTTTCCTAATAGTACTTGCTCAACAGCGATTTAAAACAGGCCAGAATTAAGGTATTATATTCAGTAAGAGAAGACATTTCACTATTTTCATAAAGCACACACACACATATATACTTATTTCATCACCAAATAGTTCTGCCACATGGTCAAGGAAACCACTCAATATTTTATTTCCATGCTAGGGATGAGGAAGCCTAAAGTAAGACAGGCTGAACCTCTTGGTGCAATCACCATTACTTACTTACGGATCACAAGCATTCAGGAATGTTTTCTGAGACCTTTTGTGTTGACAATACATGTATAGAAAATCAAATATTATATATACATACATATATATATACATATATGAAATCCTCTTTAATGTTCTTACAGAACATATAAAGCTAATCCCAATGAGACACTGATAAACAGCTACAAAGTAGTCAAACTTCCTCTAAACTCAAGCTGAGTTTTATGATTTTTACTACTCAATGTGCTTACAGCCTGATGAACCAGACAGTTTCCCAAAGTTTAGCCTGACATATAACAAATATTCTAAATCCTTAAAAGTCACTGGAAGGAAATTATGTATGTACTAAATTCTAGGTGGAAAAATGTGTGTTACTTCCTCCAGAAGAAGGAATCATTTTGGTAAATAAATTTTAGCAAGATAATACATTGTAATATTATAAATGAAGAGAGATGACATGATGTGGGTTTTTTTTTTGTTTTTTGGCATAGAAAAAATTTTAAATAGTATTTTTCTTTGTTATTTCCACAAAAGCACCCAGCAACCTTTCCTATTTTCAACCTCATATTTTGACAAGACAAATAGAAGAGTAATCTGTGGGTGGCACTTAGAAATAATAATTTCAAAGGAGTGTCATAAGAAAGAACATGTCAGTTGTTCACATGTTCACCAAATACACTCTCCGAGGTTCAGAATAAATGTCTTTGTGATTACTTATGATATAGAGTGACTTTACTTTCGATACCCAAATGAAGTCATTAATTCTAAAGGGTAGGGCCTCACAACTGAGGCATCACCTTTAAACGAGAAAAGCCAGGAGAAAATTAAGCAGTCAACCTATTTAGGATTTTTTTTTTCTCTGCTTGCCACATTAGTCTTATTTTACTTTTCCCTGTAAGACAAATGGGATCTAAAATATCACAGAACATGAACTGTGGGTAACTTTCTGAAGAACCAATCTAACATATTTGAATGTTTGGTTTTTAAGTGCAGTCAAAAAATTACTATCCTCAAAACCATTAATACTAAAAATGGCAATTACTCCATTATTTTCTCTCAGCATCAGAATGTTGGAAAGTGGTTGGATTTTGGGGGGGATTTTTACACTGTAACAGAAATATATAAATCTGCTTTCATTTCTTACACTTCTGCCATAGACACAGCATATGGGTAGGCATGGTATACCTTTCTGCTTCCTTTTACTTTTAACCTGAGTTTTATATTTAAAATGGGATTCAAATAGACAACATATACTGGGATATTACTCTTTTATCCACTCTGATAATCTCTGCCTCTTTATTGGTGTATTTAGGCCATTCAGATTTAAAATGATTATTGATATAATTGGATTAATATCTACCATGTTGATAAATGTTCTATTCCTTGCAATTTGATCTGTTTTCCTCTCATTATTTTGCCTTCTCTCATTTTACTTGAATATTTTATTCTATTTCATCACCTCTCCTCACACATTTCTATTCTTTGAAAAACTTGTAGTGCATTCCTTAGAGTATGTAATATACACTTTTAATGAAGCCTATTTCACCTCCAAAGAGCACTCCACCACTTCAAATACTTTACAACAGAGTATTCTTAATTATTCCCTTCTATCCCTATGACATTTCTATCTGCTGTAGAATGAATTGTGTCCCCCCACAAATTTATGTTGAAGCCCTTGCTTCCAAAGTGATAGTATTTGGAGATAAGGCCTTTGGGTGATAATTGGGGTTAGATGAAGTCATGCAGATGGGGCCCTATGATGGAGAAGAGGAAGAAGAAGAAGAGCCAGCAGAGCTCTCTCAGCCAGATGAGGACACAGCAAGAAAGCATCCATCTACCATCCAAGAATAGGATATTTACCAGGAACTCAATAGGCCAACACCTGGCTCTTAAACTTACCAGCCTCCAGAATGATGAGAAATAAATGTTGTTTAAGCCACCCATTTGGTATTTTGGTACTGTGCTATTTTGTTATAGCAGCCTGAGAGAACTAATACATTATCATTTATTTCATGTACCCTTATACGATAATTACCCAATATAGGGTTGTTATTATTACTTTAGGATTATCATCTTTTAGCTCAATTAAGAATAAGAAAAGGAAAAGATGTTTTACTTACCTCTACTCCTGTTCCAATGCTCTCCCTTTCTTTATGTAGATCCAAGTTTCTGACCTCTATCATTTTTCTTCTCCCTGAAGAACTACTTACAATGTTGTCTCACAGCATATCATCTGGTGATGAAGACCCTCGGTGTTTGTTTGAGAAAGTCCTTCTTTCTCCTTCACTTCTGAAGGATAATTGCTCCTGAGAGAACTTTACGTTCATAGGCTTTTTTTCTTTCATTACTCTCTCTACTCTCTCCTTGCTTGCTTGGTTTCTGATGAGAAATCTGTAATACTTATCCTTGCTCCACTTTTGGTAAAATGCTCCCCCACATCTAGCTTCTTTCAAGGTGGTCTCTGTGTTTTCTGAAGTTTAGATATGATAGCCTTGGGTGTAAATTTTTTAATATTTACCCTTGTGAATGTTCTCTGAACTAACCAGACTTGTGATATGATGTTTCTAATTATGGACAGTTCTCATACATCATTACTGCAAATATTTCTTTAGCTCAGTTGTCTTTTCTTTCTCCTTCTGGTAATCCAGTTAGATGTATGTTACACCTCTTACAATTGTTCAACATTTCTTAGATGCTCTGTTTTCATTTTATTATTCTTTTTCTTCTCTTTGAATTTCAATTTAGAACATTCCTATTTACATATATTGCAGCTCACTAATTCTTTCCTCCAGTGCATCTTATCCACTGATGAGCCCATCAAAGGCATTCTTTACTTCTGTTTCCATATTTTTGATCTCTAGAATTTCTTTTTTATTCTTCCTTATAGTTTCCATTTCTCTGCTAACATAATCCACCTGTTTTTCCATGTTGTTCACTTTTTTTATTAGAGCTCTAAAATGATAATCATAATGATTTTGCATTCTGTCTGCTAATTCCAAAATCTGTGCCATTGAGTCCGATTCTGATGTTCGCTTCATCTCTTCAGACTGTTTTTATTTGGCATCCTTTGTAATTATTTGTTGAAAGCCAGACTTCCAAGCTCTTTTCATCCCAGGGAAAGCTATAACAGGAAGTCTCTAGACTTAGCATTAAAATGCTTTTTCTTGGTAATTTCCTCACTCAGGACTGTCCCTGGAATGTCATTCTCTTATTCAGGACTGAAGGGACACAGGACTAATACATTCAAAGAGCCAAGTGTATCTTTAGGCAGTCTTAATCTTAAATTACTGAAGACAGATATTTTACCATTCTGTTAAATCTAAAGGGAATTAAGATTAATGAATTTCAACAATTAGAAATAGCCATTCATAGAAATTTGAACTACTGGCACATCTAACTATAAGCTGAAAAATACTGCAAATTATACTATACAACGGATTTTAAGAAACTTGATGCCTAGGTATTACCTATACCATGTGTATGTGTATGTGTGTGGTCTGTGTATATGTGTGTGTTTGTGTACCACGTATACATGTGTGCATATGTGTTATGTGTGTTGTGTGCGTGTTCTCCCCTTTAGCAACTTTAGACCCATTCACCACTCTTTTGTATCTTCCTCTATTGTCTGGGAAACTGATCCATGTAGATTAAATCAAAATGCTCCTTTGCCGCTGGCTTCCGGTTGGGTTCATCCAAGAACAAGAACTCAAATGGGGGGAAAGAAGTGAGATTGGGGCACTAATTTTCTCACTTCTTCCTAATGTGTTCACCCTCAGTGAGTACACCCCTCAAAGTTCACCACTCCTCCCACTGTTGACCTTTCCACTTGAATCTCCCCTTCAGGGTTTTCGACTGCTCCTGCTTGCTGCCCATTCATGCCCGGGGTTACAAAAGTCCAGCTGTCTATGTGCCTGACCCTGGATCAAATGTCAGTATCTAAGGCAGAAAACGCACACCTCAGGACATGTTGTGATGATGCGATAATGCCATCCTACAGCTCCTTTTCTTTCTCCCACTTGTTCCTGGACTAAAGCATATGAGTGTGTCAAAGGAGGAAGTAATAGTGTTCTGGCTATTTATATAGAAGAGAGAGTCACTTAAAGACCTTACATTTCTGAGCCAGGGTCAGCAACTCTACTCTTATTTCCAGGAGACAACCTGTTCTATTGGTCTTTTAGTTGCTGGAAATGCCTTCCAAATACCAGCAGTGTGGATTATCAGGCCTACTTTGTGTGTTATTGTGAATTTTGGCTTTATTTTTATTAGTAGATATTTTACTGGAAAACTAGAAGAGGCTTTCAGGCACTATTTTTAACCCAAAGACTGAATATTGAATTAGTAATTATTATAAAATAAACCACAGCATTTTTCCCTTCTGTGTGAAGCTCAATACAATGTGGCACAAGCCCCTTCATCTGAACTCTGTGCTTAAGCTCAACTCCCTAGATATCTCTGAACGTTCCCAAATCTCTGACTTTGTTTTCTTGACTTCTATTAGGATTCCGTTAGCTACAGCTCTACCAGATAAAATTCTACACTTTATTCATGGATTATCATGAATGACAACTCCTCTATAAAACATATACTGTTATCTTCAAGAAGATACATATTATTTGAGCAATTATTGCATACTATTTATTTTTCTCATCTTTTCACAATGCACACGCAGATACACACACAGGTGATTCTCATTATTTGCTGTAATTATATAAGTTCTATAAAGTCACCATCAAGACTGAATTAGCAAATACTGAACTCCTAGAGGAAATACACAGGTAAGTTCATGCAAGTTTTAGTCACAACATTTGTCAACATTTTGATGAATATATAAGCTTGTTTTATGGGTGTTTCTGTTCAGGACAGCACCTAGAGGCATTCCTACTATGTGATTTTTTATTCAGCTAATAACTATTCCCCATATAGGACTAAAAATTCACTAGATTTATTCATTTATTTTGTTTCCCTGCAGTGCCTGGTATCTGCAAGTGCTCAAAAATATGTTTAAGCAATCAAGCAACAGTTAATTAAGTTGCAATATAAAATCTAATAGAAAATATCTAGGTCATATAGCATCTAGAATCATCCCCCAATATTGTATGTTTGCTTTGTTCTCTGCTATATCCCCTTTGCCTAGAATTATGTCTGGCACAGAATAATGGCACAATAATTTTTTGTTGAATTTATAAATAAATGATTGAGTGAATGTAAAATTATGAGTTATGATCCAATCTATACCTTAACTTTATAAATTTACAAGGAAATTTTCAAAAAATTATTAAAAAAACAAGTTTCTATGATGACTCCACAATGCAAAGAGATTATTTCAAAGGTAATTCTGGCTCTTATTATAATGTATACTATGAGGAAGAAAATGAGAAGGTACTTTCAGAAATCAAGGTGGCATAACAGATTTTTTTAATTAGCTCAAATTCAAAAGGTTATGGATAATATATGCAAGACTTACACATCACCAAGGACACCTATAAAAGAAAATTATGTGTATCACCAAAGATATACCAAAGCTAGAGTAAGAGGAAAATATTAAAAATGAAAAGTAAAGAAAACACAGAAAGATTTTAGGTTATATATGCAGCTACAGGAAATATGAAATAAACAGAGCTTAAGATCATCATTAGCCACTAAAAAAATGCAAATTAAAATAATAGACTACTACATACCCACTCAAATAGCTAAAAGAATAAGACTGACAATAGCAAGAGCTGGTGAAGATAAGGAGCAACTGGACCTCCTCTGTATTGCTGGTGGGAATTGAAAAGGGAACAAACACTTTGGAAACATTTGGAGTTTCTCATAAAGTCAAACATAAACTTATATTATGAGCCAACTCCACTCCTGGTATTTATACAAGAGAACTTATATCTACAAAAAGACTTGTATTTGAATGTTCATAGAAGCTTTACTTGTAACTGTCCCAAACTGGAAACAGCTCAAATATCCATCAATATGAACAAACAAATGATGGCATCAACAAAATGCTTCTCAACAGAAATGGATCACATATACATTCCACAACGTGGATGAGCCTCAAAAATACTGACATGAAAGGAGCCAGAATAAGAGTCTGCATACTATGATTCCGTCTATATGAAGTTCTACAACATGCAAAACTAAACTACTGTGATAGAAATTGTATTAGGGGTTGTCTGGGTTAGAGTAAGGTCCAGTCAATACCTTAAGTTTATAAACTTAATTATAAATACTTGTCATTGGAAAAGGACATACGGAAATGTTCTGGAGTGATGGGAATGTTCTATATCTAGTATGTGATGATGGTTAATGGGTATATACTTTGGTCAAACTGATTACATGCATGTTTAAAATGAGTGCATTAAATTATTGCATACAAATTGTACCCCAATAAATTTTATTAAAAATTTTAAGTCATATATATTGAACTGAAAAAGGAATGAAAGTAAAAAACCTCAACTTCTATTTTCTGTCTACCCTTACTATTAAGGGATATTTAGTACATTTAACATTGACAGAAAAAGAATCAAGATCAAATTTGCTAAGATCACACAATAGCATCTGGTTCTTCTAAATACGTTTAAATTTAAAATGGAAATTATACACATGTATTTTGGTCAAGGTTATTACCAAAACCAGAATCCATTCTAATAGTTTAAACTGAGTTATGGGCTGAATTGTGTTCTTCAAAAATCCGTATGTTGAAGCCCTAACTGCCAATGTGACTATATGTGGAGAGTAATAAGTTCCTAAGAGGAGGGCTCTGATCTGAAAGGATTTGTGTCCTTATGAGAAGAGACACCAGAGGGCTTGTTCCCTTCTCTCTGCCAAGTAAGGACACACCAAGAATGCAGTCATCTGCAAGCCAGAAAGAGAGCTCTCACCAGAAACTGACCATGCTGAACTTTAATCTGGGACTTTCCATCCTCCAGAACTGTGAAAAATTAATTTCTTTTGTGTAAGCCACCTAGAATGTGACATTTTGTTATGGCAGCCTGAGCAGATGAATACAAACTGAAATCACTTTATTATAGGATACTAGATAGCTTATAGTATCTCTGGCAGGCTAAGGAGACCAACTTGGTTGCCACTTGGGGATCTGATACTTAAACCTCCACCAGAGCATCCCAGAAGAACCAAGCATTTCCTACAGGGTCACCCTTTCCCCACATGGTCCCTGCTCAATTGCACCCCCTTCACCCTTCCAAGTCTCCCATGGAGCTGTCCGCCTGGCAGAGCTGAGGTGGACCAGCCCACAGAATCCACCAGCATGGCCAGATTCCTGTGAGTAAAACTGCTGAATTGCTTTAACAACACTTCAAGGAGATCTTCAAGAAAAAGTTGAAGAAAAATGGAAAACATTGAATAGCCAAGTGGGGACCAAAGAATCCAAAGAATCACTGATCAGGCCAGTGAGCCTGATGTTCCTTTGCCAAATTTCAAAAAAGCCTGTTGAAAAGCAAAATTTTGAGCCTTTAACAGAAAAACGTAATCATCACTGAAGGAAACACAATTTTATCATAAACTATGTTTCCCAGATTGTTACAACTGACTCATCTCAGAATGACATTCAAGAGTCTACCACACTATAACTTGCATATAAGACATGTGAGAAAGGTTCAAAAAAGAAAGTCATTAATTTACTGATAACATACTAAAAGCAAGTTTCTAGGTAGCTGCCATGAGAAACATTCTTTAATATAAACATACACACATATATACCAGCTTATCAAATTTGCAAATGATACAGTAAGTATCAAGCCTTAGGGAAAAAGAGTTGGCCTCTGACATTATATCCAAATTTTTCCTGCTGTTTCAACTAGTGTACTTCACTTTTGCTGTACAATTGCTATACCACCCACTTAGGAACTTTTTAAGAGCACTGGCTGAATAAAAAGATCACTTCCACAATTTATCATTTTTATCTTAGGCAACTCAATTCACCTCTCTGGGCCTCTGGTTTATCATTGGAACACAGGGATCATTTCCAAGGCCAATTCTAGTTCTTAGTACCGTGATTCTTAAGTAGGCTCTTGGGCTTGCCAACACTTTTGTTCTTTCTGAGAAAACAGTTTTAAGCTGCTTTTTTACCTATAAGTTTTATGAGGCTATTCTATACATGTTACTAAGCATTTGGAAATTGTTGGTTACAAAGGACAAATACAGAATAAAGTATCTTTTCTGAAATACCTTTGTTCAAGACACCAGTTCATAGGACTGTGCCTCTTAGTATATACCCAAGGAGTGATTTAAAAACAAAAACAAACAAAAAACTGGAGGAGGGAAAAAGAATGGGGCAGAATATAAACTGTGTTCAAAATCTTGTAATTATTAGCTTATGCCTGGAACTTCTTAACAACAGGAGTGATCTTTAAATTATGTTTTATGCCTTCTCTGAAACCCCAAGAAAGCATAGGCTGAAATAAGTCAAATGAGAATTGAAGAAATTCTGGTAACCTCCCAACCTGCATCCGTGGCTAGCACAAGAAAGTGTCACCATCCTATTTACTCTTCTCCTTCACTACAATCCATATCACAGTAAAAGCTGCCTTGATATTTAACCAAAGTGCACAGTCCTCTGCCATTTTGGGCCTTCTGTAATTAGATTGGCTGGCTATTTTTATTACTTCATTTTACAGCTTTCAGAAAAACCAACTCACCTGTGATATGTGGAATTTTGAAAGAGTTAAAGCAGTAAGTCATATGGAAAAGGACATTAGGCATGAATAATTTACATCTTGATATTACATATACAAAAGTAAGAAAATTCTATTAGGGGGAATAGGAAATAAGTTGTTCTTGTTTCAGTTTCATTTCTGGATTCCAAATCTTGAGGTGTTAGTGAACAAATTTCCTTTAATCATCTCTGCATGAGAACAGTCATGCTACTTCAAAGCTAATAAAACCTCTATGGTCTACTGTCATTTGTTCAAATGATGCCTTTATTCTCAGGCTCACTGTGAGAATGTTGATAAGCATCATTGCATAACCCAACAGAGTCTAGGCACTATGAGAAAGTTAATCACAACAAATAGAAATGCTGAATCCTCAAACTCATTTTCAGAATTAAAAACCACCTACCCACAATTTATATTTTATATACAAGCATACCTCAGAGATATGCAGGTTCAGTTCCAGATCACTACAGTAAAGCAAGTATTGCAATAAAGTGAGTAAATGAATTTTTTGGTTTCTCTGTGTATATAAAAGCTATATGTAGAGTGGAATGTAGTATATGAAGTGTGCAATAGCATTATGTCTAAAAAAATTTGCATACTTCAATAAAAAAATACTTTACTGCCAAAATGTGCTAACCATCATCTGAGTTTTCAGTGAGTCATAATCTTTTTGCTGATGGACAATCTTGCCTCCATGCTGATGGCTGCTGTCTGTTCAGGGTGGTGGTTGCTGAAGGTTGGGGGTGACTGGCATTTCTTAAAAGAAGACAACAGTGTAATGTTGCACTGATTGACAAGTTCATGTCAATCCTTTCACAAATGATATCTCTGTAGCATATGATCCTGTTTGACAGCATTTTA
Source organism: Smutsia gigantea (assembly GCA_032199065.1). NCBI lineage: Eukaryota > Metazoa > Chordata > Mammalia > Pholidota > Manidae > Smutsia > Smutsia gigantea. The sequence continues at coordinate 105,220 of JAVSCE010015435.1, forward strand.
CCCACAGTAGAACTTCTTTCAAAATTGAAGTCAATCGTCTCAAACCCTGCCACTGCTTTTTCAAGTACATACATGTAATATTCTAAATCCTTTGTGATCATTCCAACAGTCTTCACAATATCTTTACCAGGAGTAGTTTCCATCTTAAGAAACCACTCTTACTCACAGACTCAAAGAAGGGACTAAAGGTTGCCAAAGGGAAGGGGTTGGGGAATGTGGGTGGGTAGGGAGGGAGAAGGGGACTAAGGGACATTATAATTAGCACTCATAATATAGGTAGGTCACAGGGAAGGCAGTATAGCAAGGAGAAGACAAGTAATGACTCTATAGCATCTTACTACACTGATAGACAGTGATTCAATAGGGTGGGTGAATGTTGGAATCACATTGTTGCTCATGTGAAATCTTCATAAGATTGTATATCAATGATACCTAATTTAAGAAAAAAGAAATCACTTTCTTTGTTCACCCATAAGAAGGAGCTCCTCATTGGTTTAAGGTTTATGAGATCGCAGCAATTCAATCACATCTACAGGATCCATTTCTAATCTAGTTCTCTTGCTATTTCCACATCTGCAGTTACTTCCTCCACTGAAGTCTTGAACCCCTCAGTCATCAATGAGTAGAATCAGCTTCTTCCGAACTCCTGTGAATGTTGATGTTTTTTCTTCCCATGAATCACACCTCAGAGTCATCATTGAGGAACAGAATCAGCTTCTTCTGAACTCCTGTGAATGTTGATATTTTTACCTCTTCCCATGAATCACAAATGTTCTTAACAGCATCAGGAATGGTGAATCCTTTCCAGAAGGTTTCCAATGTATGTTGCCCAGATCTATCAGAGGAATCACTACGTATGGCAGCTACAGTCTTATAAAATGTTTTTTCTTAAATAATAAGACTTGAAAGTCAAAATGACTACTTGATCCATGAGCTGTAGAATGAATGTTGTATTAGCAGGCCTGAAAACAACATTAACCTCATCTTTATGTATACATCTCCAGCAGAGCTCTTAGATGACTGGGTGCACTGTCAATAAGCAGTACTATTTTGAAAGATATTTTTTTTACTGAGCAGGTCTCAACTGTGCAGTTAAAATATTCAGTAAACCAAGTTGCAAACAGATGTACTATAACCCAAGCTTTGTATTCCCATTTCTAGAGGACAAGCACTGTAGATTAGCATAATTCTGAAGGGCCCTAGGATATTCAGAATGGCAAATAAGCATTGGGTTCAACTTAAAGTCACCAACTGCATTAGCCCTAACAACAGAGTTGGCCTGTCTTCTGAGGCTTTGAAGCCAGGCACTGATTTCTCCTCTCTAGTTATGAAAATCCTAGGTGGCAACTTCTTCCAATAGAAGACTATTTCATCTACATTGAAAATCTGTCATTTAGTGTAACACATTCCTCAATGATCTGAGCTACAGCTTCTGGATAACTTGCTACAAGTTCTACATCAGCACTTGCTGCTGCACCTGCACTTCTATGCTGCAGAGATGGCTTCTTTCCTTAAACCTCGTGAACCAGTATCTGCTAGTGTCAAACATTCTTCTGCAGCTTCCTCACTGCTCTCAGTCTTCACAGAATTGAAGAGAATTGGGGTCTTGCTGTGGATTAGGCTTTAGCTTGTAGTAATACTGTGACTGATTTGATCATTTATCTAGACTGCTAAAGCTTTCTTCATATCAGCAGTAAGGCTGTTCTGCTTTCTTACCCTACATGTGTTCACTGGATAACACTTTTAATTTATTTCAAGAACTTTTCCTTGCTTACACAATTTGGCTGTTTGGTGCAACAGGCCTAGCCTTTTGGCTCATCTTGGCTTTCAATGTGTCTTAATCACTAAGTTTAATCACTTCTTGCTTTTGACTGAAAGTGGGAGACATGCAACTCTTCTTTTCATTTGAACACTTAGAGGCCATGTAGGGTTAATAATTGACCAACTCTCAATATTGTTGTGTCTCAAGGAATAGGGAGACCTGAGGAGAGGGAGAGAGGTGAGGGAATGGCTGGTTGCTGGAGCAGTCAGAGCACATACATTTATAGGTTAAGTTTGCCATCTTACACTGGCATGGTTCATGGCACCCCAAATCAATTAAAACTGCAACATCAAAAATCACTGGCTACAGGCAAACATAACAATGAAAACATTTTAAATATTGTGAGAATTTCCAATATGTGACCCAGAGATGTGAAGTGAGCAAATTTTGTTGGAAAATGGTGCTAACAGACTTCTGCAATGAAGAGTTGCCACAAACCTTCAATATGTAAGAAACACAGTACCTGTGAAGCACAATAAAGCAAAGCTCAATAAACCAAGGTATATCTGTATCTGTATACTCTCTGCAAGACATTTTGTAATACAAATTCATAGGTAATGATCCCTTTGCAAAGGCTACTCTTTCTTGAAGCCAACTGACTTCTCAGATCTGCAGATGGAAGAAATGATGACTATTAAAAGAAAATGTCTAGATTTGTGGCACAGTGTTTGTGAAGAACTGACTCATTTTTCTTATGTCCAATAGGTCCCTTACTTACCAACAGGCGAATCAGTGGGAGCTGAGAACTCACCCTGAACACCAAGTATGGTGGTCTCTGATTGAGAATTTTTTTTTAAATGGGACTTAAAATCCTTTTACCCCAGAATGTTGCACATTTTGATACAAGATCATTCTTACTGAAGCAGCTAAAACTGTCAATTCAGTTGCTGCATTACCTGTTCTTCATATTCTGCTGAGGCCAAAATGTGTCAAATGGACAGACTGCTCTGCAAGAGACAAATTTTTCTCAAACTAGGAAAATTAAACCCAGGCCCTATCATAAAAACACAGATTGTGAGTCTCCCGGATATACCAGCAAAACTGGTCTCACAGCTGCACTCTCTCCTGGCATTTCAACATTGGCCAAACATTGATTCAAAGCATAACAGAATCAGAAATCTCTCAAGCAACCTCTGCTTCAGCTAACACAGCCAACTGCTTTTGAGTGAGTGGTATTTGTCAACCCCCTAGTCTGAACTGCTGACCATAAAATGTGAGATAATTAACAAAAATTAGCTCCAGAGGAAAAGTTTCAATTGTCTGAACTTGTCTTTTCCTGGTGGTTTCTTTTTGTTTGTTTTTTGGCCCTTGAGAAAAATAGGAAGTCTTTACTTCATCCTTCATCTTGTTTTAGTATCTTAGGGGAATTTATTTCTCTAGATTGGTTTGGTTTTCATTTAGGATTAGAATTCTAGTTGTATCATCATTAATAGTGTGATTATGTCAATGAATTTGTGAAACTTAGTAATTTCCTATTGATGAAAGTAGTCAAAGATTAGATACATAGAATGCAATAAAGTATTCAGGGCAGATGTTCTGTCGGGAGCACTTCCTTCTTGGGTGTTTCTTGTCTGCCTTTGTTCCGGAGTATCTGATGTCTGTCTGATACACTCTGTGGCTTGTGGATGAGCTCTGGATGGATTCTAAGGTTTCTGCATTTCCTCCACATAAATACTCCAAAGAACAGATGGCTTGGAAATTATGGCATCACAAGGTAAGACATAAACAGGAATGACCTTTCTTGCTCACTTACTAATCATCATCAGATGGTGGCTAATTTGAAAGTAGCAAAATGGTTGTCTCTACCTTTAGTCATTACTCAATTTCCAGACAAATTATACACTATCAGAAAGGTAAAACCTACACTGACACTCCTGTATATGAGACAAAGGTGTTTTTTTCTTAAGGAAATAGCCAATTTTTTAAAGTATCATTTTAACCAATTCTGCGTTTATCTTTTGCTTCCAACCAAAAAGTTAATTTGGACTCAATCTTCCAGAGCATTGAAAAACTGTGTTCATAATTATTCTTTTATTCTTGATAATTTTAATGTGTTAACCTCAACCCCTACTCTCATGGAGGTTTGTTACTTACTTATTAAGCAATCAGCTATTGGGATAGAAAAAGGATGGGTCCCCACAGCCTGAAACTATGAATGCATTGCTTATTACGATTTGCTGAAGCTTAGTATAAACACATATATATACAGGTGTCAAATTAAACAGATATAAAATTATTATAGAATTGGAATATGAGATATAAAAAAGCATACTTCAAGTATCTCTCACAGTTCATTCTTCTAAAAATAAATCTCTTAAATTATTCTTAGATGCTTATTTAAGCTATTCCTTTAAGTCCCCGGGAAGAGGCAACTATGTTTAATTTGTTTTCCCACACACAAGTAGATTCAAACTAGAAATTTAAAGGTGAAATGAAGCTGTCAAACCTATTTCATGATGATTTGCAATTAACATAAACTAAATGAATGCTATAGAACTTAACGCTCAGCTATTACTGAGAATAGTATATATTTATATCTGTTTGCTGATTTTCATCTTCCTTCTAACGTTCAAGAATTTACTTTTTATCCTTTTCATCTTCTTTTTCAGCCTGTTGAGGTAAAACAAAAAATCTGTTCTGAAATCTTATCTGTTCTAAAATGAAATCTTTATAGCTATTAAACAGTGCCTCTTTTCTCTACACTTTGCTTTATAATCTCTCAAGGCACCTAGGTAACTATTCATTTGACCTTGAAGGCTTTACTTTTATTTGTTATGAGCCTATGAATTCAAGATCTAGAAAGATGGTCATTACCCCCACATTATATTCAACCACATTACAGAGACAGAAGTGGTAAACATTACACACCAAATATTATGGATTTTCTATTGAAGGGGACCAAACAACACCAGGAAAAGCACATGAAGAGGGAAGAACCTTGAAGTGGTCACGGATGCAAAGAAAATATGTGAATATAAGTTCTGATCTATGGAATCTCAAGGAACTGGCAAGGACATAACCTGATTTTATAGCCTGAGCACTTAAAGTACAGAAGATAAAGCAGAACTGTGATTTGTAGCTACCACAAAACACATCTTCCCTGCTAGTATCTGACACCTTAACTGCCTTCCTTTGAAAAGCCTTTCTGCACTTTGGATTTGTTGTATTTCTATGCTTCTAACAACTGAGTAGATTGTCTACTAACCTCCTAAGAGAAGGATCCAACCAAGTTGTTTTATTTTTAGTTATATAGCTATTAAAGAACTAACACTGTGCTTTTAGTTCTCTAGTTTACTTAACAGAGTGGATGACTAAAATATTCACCTTAAAGAGCCTGTAAATCAATAGTATTCCGATCACTCTAGGCAATGTAGGTATTGTTCTGTCTAGTTTTTAAAAAATTATTTTAGCAGCTGAACCTTTTACTTTGAATGAAATCATACACAGATGTCTAGTGTGTAGAACTGGTTAAAATAAGGAGATGGTCCAGAGCACCCTATTCTCCTGGAGGGCTTGTAATGGAACACACACACACACACACACACACACACACACACACACACACACACACACACACCATGGTTCTTGAGGGATCCCAGGCCCCCTATTCTCCTGGAGGGCTTATAATGGAACACACACACACACACACACACACACACACACACACACACACACACACACACACCATGGTTCTTGAGGAGATCCCAGGAATTTGTTTCGAAAGAAACCTTACTAATTCATTCTCCCAAGACCTCTTCCAACCACTAATGTTTTTTTTATTCAAGTCCTACTAAAACTTAACTTAAAAAAACTAATGGAGAGTACTTTTCAAGTGACCTTTTGTTATCAGCAATCTTACTTTGTTCTCCAAAGACACCACCCTGTGGTCTGCACTTGAGCCAGATTGCCTGATTTTAAAACTTGGCTGTGCCATTTACTAACTGGGTGATCCTGAGGAGTTATTTAACTTCCCTGAACCTGTGTGTCCTCACCTATAAAATGCCATAATAAAAGTAAGTGTCTTTATAGAGTTCTTAAGTATTTTAAATGAGTTAATCCATATGGAGCCTTTACAACAGTGCCTACATATAGTAAGCACTCAGGGTGTATAACCTACTATTATTCAGTTCAGTAGAGCTAGTACCTACAATGAACAAGGTAATAAAGAGTTTTAGGAGATAAACAGAGTTAGTAATATATAATCCTAGCCACGAAGAAATTTAAAGCATGCTTAGATAAGCACATAGACCCATATAAGTGCTGAAAAAGGGTTTCCAAATCTTACACCAATCTACTTGTACCTAACTAAAAAGAACACATGGAAGCTGCTAAGTGTGATTCCAAGTGGCAATTGCATTAATAATATGAGGTAAGAGTCCAACTGCTCCTAGGCAGTGGAATTTCTGATATGCTAGAATGTAGAATAGGACACCTCTGCCCTTCACTTCAAGCCTCACAACAGGACCTGCATGAGCCCAGATGCACCAAAGCATGATGCAAGAAGAAAGAACAAACAAAGAGGCCCTACCTGAAATATGAGTTGTAGCTGATGAGAACACAGTGGTATAGTTACATTGGAAGATAGTTTGGGATTTCTAACAAAACTAAATATACTTTTACCATACAATCCATCAATTGTACTCCTTGGGATTTAGCCAAAAGAGTTAAAAATTTATATCCACACAAAAACCTGTACACAGATGTTTATAGCAGCTTATTATTTAAAACATATAAATATGTTTATGCATTATTGCCAAAACTTGAAAGGAACCAAGATGTTCTTCAGTAGGCTAAGTGGATAAATAAACTGTGGTACATCCATACAATGAAATATTATTCAGTACTAAAAAGGAATTATCAAACCATGAAAAAACATGGAGGAACTTTAAATGCATATTACTAAGTGAAAGAAATCTACATACTGCAGGCTTCCAACTATGTAACAGTCTGAAATGGCAAAACTATGATGACAGTAAAAAAAATCATTGGTTGCCAGAGGCTGCAGGGAGGGGAGGGATAAATAGGGAGAGCACAAGAATTTTTAAAGCAGTGAAAATACTCTGTATGCTACCGTAATGATGGATACATGTCAGTATACATTTGTCCAAACCCATAGAATGTTTAAGACCAAGAGTGAACAGTAATGTAAATTATGGATTTTGAGTGTTAATGATGGGTCAGTGTAGGTTCATCAACTATAACAAATGTACACTGGGATTGGGGATGCCAATTACGAGGGAGGCTGTGCATGTGTGGGGGCAGAGAATATATAGGAAATCTCTACCTTCATCATACATGTTGCGAACCTAAACTGCTCTTAAACAATAAAATCTCAATTTTAAAAAAATGAAAAAAAAGACAGAATTTCACCACCTCATCTGTGTCAATTAGAGAACCATACCAATGAATTTTCAGCTCCCACCAGCCTGACCAAATTAGTCAGTCCACCTCCCAAGAGGAAAAGCAAGAAAGGGGACTTAGGGGTTCTCAAGGTGGTCAGATGACACCACTGGGGATAACGATTGAAATCAAGGGGGATGTTTTTGATTCACACAATCACAAGGATGTTAAACTGTTCCAAAATAAGTGCAGTTCTGTACCATGAAGAATTATCAAGACCATTATTGACAGTAATGCCTCTAATAAGAAATGACAGAAAGGTAATACAAACACAAGCTCAACACTTCTATTATACACTAAAGGTAATGAAGAAAGTCACATCTTTATGACCTTAGGTGGGAAAGTAGGGAGAAAGAGGAAGGGCATTATCCACCCAAACTCTAATACACACACAAAAAAATGCTTTTAGCTGGGATCATAAAGGTCTCCCAAGGAAAAAGTCAAGTTCCTAAATTGTTCTTATATGCAAGAGATATGTTGAGATATGCAAGAGACAGAGGGTCTAGTGTGAAAGAGGAACATGGACAGAAAAATAGAGGGAACAGTTGAGAAGTGGTAAATGGTAAATAATGAGTAAGTAGGTGTCAGAGCTGAAGCACAAGTTTGGTCTTCAGGGATGCTGGGTCCAAATCAATGCATGGTAACAATTCTGTAAAGTCAAAACTCAGTCTGCAGATGATAGAGAACTTCTGACCTCTTTGGGTTGGACAAAGTATATGCTCAGAGAAGCAACAGATAAAATGGATTCCACTGGGAAACGACACAATTTGGAAGGCCACCCTTGCTGCCCTAACAAAAGGTACTACAACCCTTTTTCCTTGCCTACCAACCCATATCCCTTGCATTCTGCAAGACTGAGATCAACACAATCCTTCAAGCTTAGCATATAAACATATAATTTGCCATATAATTATTTTACCCATATTTTTCTGAAATTATTTTCAACTCTGAATTATAGTGCTGAAATAAACTTTGCCAGCCACTTGATCTAATCCTCTCATTTCTTACAGGAGGAATCTTAAGATGAGAAAGTTGAAGGCATTTTGACAATGGTCACACAGACAACAAATGACTTCATGTACATAATTTACTTCCCAAATAGGTAAGTTCCTTGAAGACAAGGATTATGTGCTGGGGTTCTAATATAGGGTTATTTAATTTTTTTAAACATCATTAATCCAGCACTTTGAAAGTGATCAGCCTTTGCAGGAATACGTGTTGCCTATGAAAAATCAACTTTTGTGAATAAATCTTGTTTTTTTTTAAGTCAAAACAGGTTCAACTTCACGATTCCAGTTCATTTTCAAAACATCCCTGAAGAAAATTCTAAATTCTTGTGTTTTCTCTGTGCAAATATTTATAGATACTTCCTAAATAGGCAAAGTCAACTGTCATTTTTAAATATCATGGTTACAGAACATCAAATCTGACTTCTCCCAATCACAGGATTTGTGGCATCAAAAAGAATACTTCCTACTAATATAAAAACTATTAAATAGAAAAATTTAATCCATGACCAGCCATGGAGCTAGTTATTAAATCTAAGAACAATTAGTTCTACTTGTAATAATTGTACTAGTGATGAACTACCCTTTCTACCCTGGATATAAAAACCCAGGCCCTTCTTTCTATCTGGGAACCCTGCATTACTGGGTACTTAACTTCAAGAGGTCAATTCCTGGAATAATACTATAGAAATGAATTCCTGAGCCAGTTTTTCAGAGGCTTTGGGAGATTTGCACACCTATTAAGTAACCAAGACTCCAGCCTCTTCTAATTGCTAGATTGTACCTTCTGCTGAATAGCTACCCCTCCTCAAGAATAATTTCTGTAAACCATGCCAGGCACACTAGACATTGACTTCTAGATGAAGCTTAAATAGAAAGTTTCATTAATTAAGATAGAATATGATTTACATATCTGCCTTGGTTTTATTCTATTTCCAAAGTGACCTCTCTAAGCAAATTTTAGTAAATGCCCTTAAAACGTTAATTATTTGATGCCTGAATGCACTTAATTGGCTGCCAACATGGGTTGGTAAAGAAGGACAAACTACTTAGATGCTTTTCCCTAAGTTATGGGAGAAACCCCTCTGGTTCCTTCAGTATTTCTAAATGCTACATTTTGGTTTGAAGATGTTTTAGAATAATAATATCATATTTTTCTTTCTGTCTATCCTTATTTAGCTTTTGCAAAGGCAATATTTTACATATTCTATCACTTTTCCTCAATTATAATTAAGGGGTGATGATTTCCCACTTCTAGAAGTTTCCAAAGAAGTGTGAAAACTACCACGCCATTCTCAGTTGAGAAAAATGTACACTGCTTATCTCTCTCCAAATCTTACTACCTTCTGCAAAAAAGCAGGACTAACTAATAAGTAGGGCCCTAGAAAAGAAACTGAGTTCACTCATTTTTTCCCTCAAATCATCTTGTTTAAAGAAGGGTTGAGACATCTGTGTCCCCGCTGCCATATGGTAAAAGCACACATGGGCCCCAGGCCAGGTATGTCTTCTTAAAGGTAGTCACCAATACAAATTAATGAGCATATAGAGATATTTTTATCTCTGTCTATGTAATTTATCCTTCTTCTTTCTTTTCCTTTTCTCTCAAATTTCGAATGATTTAGAATTTGGAGATACATGGATTATGACACAGTGAATTTAGTAATAACTTTGAGGAAAACCAAAGTACAAAATTAAAGATCCACCTTAGTTGTAAGGCATATTCCAACCTAAAAATGTTCAAATGTGGGTGGGGGTGGGGTGCAAGGGGAGTATAGACAATACAGTAGTTCGGAAAATATCCCCAGCCACATACATTAATTTATTTCATAGCAATGATGTATCTAATTAGTAATTTGTATTTATTATCTTAGCAGATATATTTGAATTCTGTTACAATATATTACTGTAACAATAGAACCTTCGACTGATGAAGTCAAGTGATTTCCAGAATTACCATGGCACCATTCCTTCTGAGCTAACAACATTGTCCATCAAGATTACATAAAGGATTTACATCTTTGTCATAGTCTTCATTGATGCCATACTAGTCTACTGCAAATGAAATATCTTATTGTAGAGATGGAGTTGGCGCAGATAAGGAAAGTAGTGAAGCACAGGCAGCCCCTGGACTATGGAGAAAAGGTAGAATTGGGTCAAGACCAAACCCGGAAATCATAAAAGACTACAGGATGTGGCTATGGAAAAAAAAGCCTCAATCATCCACAGCCCAGAATTATCCAGTTTTGAGCCCCACACAAAGGGTGTCTGCAAAGCCTTTGTATGATTGCCAGATGGAAGAAAAGTCTCTACAAGAGTTAATTTAGCAAATTTATCTTCCAAGAAGAGCTGAAACAGTCTATGAGTCTCTGGTGTCATGTAAGGATACATTTCTTTAAAGAACCTATTTATTTAAAACCTTAATTTGTATCCCTCAAAAAAGGACCCAATATAGTTAACAATTATAATTAGCTTCAGGAACAAATAAACACAGAAAAATGTATAAATATTGCCAATTAATGACCCTGTAATAAACACACTGCAGCTGAATAATTCTTTAGACTGAGCCCTGAAGTATCAACACTGGCAAAAATTAATGAATATTTTATAGACCCTAGTTAATAATAGACTTTAGATCTGACAGGTGCGTGTTCTAAAACCAAGCAGAAATCTGAGTATTAGAGGCTCTCTATCTCCTTTCACTGATAGTATGTCAGGTATGAGACCATTTTTCCAACAGTGATACAGCATGTCTTTTGATGGATGGCTAAAAGCTTTTCAAGTTAGTATTTATTTATCAGTGACTCACAATAGCTTGTTTTAGGCTAACACACCATGCCCCCCAGAGAGGTAACAAGGAGAAGAGAAATGTACAACTTGCTTGTTTGGGGTTTAGACTCCAAAATCAAATAAGTTGTAATCTCTGATTTGCACTAGGCCTTTGGTCCTTGGACAAATTACTGACCTTCTCTGCCTCAATTTTCTCCTCTATAAACGGTCACAATAATGGCACCTACCTCATGGGTTTCTGTGAGGATCTGTTCATGAAGACAATGGCCGGGGAATAGGCCTGGCGCATGTTAGGTTCAGTAAATATCCGTACTAGTAATACTGTTAGTATTACCATTTGATTGGCTTAGCTAGAGAAAGAACAAAAGCAAAAACCAGCCTTCGGTCTTCACAGCAGTTCCACCTTACCCGCAGTTTCTCTCTCCACGGCTTCAGTCGCCTGTCAGCCCCGCCTGGATCCTCCTCCTGCACCGCGTCAGGTCAGTGGTTGCCTAGCGCTACATCACAGCACCTGCGTCATCCGCCCACTTCACCTCGTCCCGCAGGTGTTTCATCATCTCACGTCATCACAAGAAGGCTGTGTCCAGCACAGTAAGATGTTTTGAGAGCAAGAAAGAGTCTACCTTCACACAACTTTTATTGCAGTATATTGTTATAACTGTTCTATTTTATTATCAGTTATTGTTAATCTCTTCCTGTGCCTAATTGATAAATTCCTGTTCATATAAGTATGTATGTATAGGGAAAAAAAGCATATATGTAGGGCTTGGTAGCATCCGTGGTTTCAAGCATCCTACTGGAGGGTCTTGGAACATTTTCCTGTAGATATGGGGGACGATTGTATTTGAGTTAGATTATTATGGAACAGAACCTATCATTTATAGTGATATGTAGCAAAGAATATTAAATAATCCAACTTACTAAAAGTTAAGGTTTAAGAATGTGAGTCAAACACATCCAGCAGGATCTGGATCATATTGAAACACTCTTGTCTTTAGCCATTATTTCCTTTAATAATGTAACCAGGGAGGCACCATGCATGCACCACAAGAAGAAACTTAAATCAAAAGACCCGGTTTTTCAAAGTACATTTTTTCCGGCCTTTCCAGAGCACAGGTTTCTCTGCTCGATAGGAACGGAACTTCTCTTCTGAGCATCTCTCTGTGACTTTGACTGTGGCCTTCGCTCCTTGTCAGGTTTGCTATTGCAGTTTTCACTAATCCCTGCGAGTATTTCCCCTGACAGGGAATCAAGAGTCTGGGCCATTAACCCTGTCAAGGACACTGGGCTACATTTTAGAATTTTTTTTATCACACACCTTTGATCCCAAGTAATGCTTCTCAGATGACAGTTCACTGAGAATTTAATACATATTAAATGAAGTTGACAGAAAAATGTTCACCTCAGCTGCCCATAAGAAGATTCCCTACTCCAGAAATTCTGGTTGATCCCAGGAAAGACTGTAACCTTCCAAAAGTAGTCTATTTTCAATACAGGTGGTGGCTCAAGCATGTTTCCTTGCTGTGAGTGGATTGTATGTATAATAAAAAATAAACAGTGTAATGCTATCCTGAAATAGACTGAGTTTGACCTGGTGTTCCTGGTTGGTCCAAATCTGGAAGGTCCACCTGAAAATGCAGTTTTCCCTCATTAGGCAATCAGAAGCCACTAGATCCATGTATCCAGTTATTCATCTGTTCAGAATTGAATGCTTACTATGTGTTAGGAATTGCTATGGAAACTAAGAATATAGTAGTTTTTTGCTGTTTTTTGTTTTTGTTTTTGTTTTTAAGTAGGCTTGGTTTTCTAATGCATTGTGTCTTCAAGAACTGGGTTCTGTGGACCTGATATTTAAGCTTCTAAAAAATTCTAACAAGGTTAGGCCTTACCGGTAGAAAAAATAGAAAAAAAATAGCTTGAAATCAGAAGTAGACAGGATTTCTTCTTTCATGTTTTCCTTAAAAAAAAAAGAAAATGAAAAGTACAAAAACAACAGAAATAGTATTTTTGAGGAAAAAGTCTATTCTACATTTTACAATGAATAAATAGCCTCAATCAAAATACTTTTCCACACAAAGAGTAGCTCAAGGTAAGATTGAACATAAAGAAATTTAGTTTTTGGAACATGTTCAGTATTAAAAATACTGATTTTAATGAGTCAAGAACCATTTTCTTCAATAAAGTTTCTAAAACAAGAAGCAACAGTCTACCAACAGACAGAAATCAACATGAGGTGGAATGTTATTTATGCATTAAATATGTTGTTTGCTAAAATCCAGGGAGCGTTCTGATTGCTTCTCCTGCAGAGACAAATGTCAAAGAGAAAGTCTTCAAGTTAACGAGAGGTTTACATCATTAGTTACATGATTAGAACACAAGCTTGCCGTCAGAGAAACCCTGTGCCCCAGAGTGATTACACTGTACCCATTGATCATTGTACCAAGCTTGTTGCACACAGACATTGCTGTCAACATCAGGTGCAAATTTAAGAACTGCATATGAAGATGTGGACAATAAGACCCCCATTTTAAATCAAACAAGTTATCATGCCTTCTTGTGAGGGCACAGATGGTAGTAAACAGATTTCTCCATAATCATTAAAATAAAGGCATGGAGCCAGACTGCACTAATTGAAGAAAAACACACTTGCTAAAACATAGTAACTTTAAATCGTTGCACTGTCTACCCTTTCTCAGAAGCAACATTGAAAGAGCAAAGCAACTTTGGAAAGCTGAATGCAACTCAGGGCAAGCTGATACAGACTCCTGTAGAAAACTGTAGCAACGCAGACTTGAATAGCAGAGACACAGGTACAAAAGGGAACTCCTACTCACACCACCTTTGAAACAAGTTTTTTCTTCAGTGCTACCAAGCTCAGATGGTAGCTACACAAACTACCAAACTGTCTGAGCCAGAATTTTAACAAGTAACTTTGGTTCCTCACATTCTCTTGCTCCTGGACACCTAACCCATCAACTCCTGCTGATTCTATGACTGGAAAGCATCTTGAATCAATCTGTTTTTCTTATTACTACCTTAGCCCACTTTGCCTGTCAGAGGAAAGAGTAATCATCTCTTGAGGAAAACAGCCTCATTTGGAGCTACTAAATTATTTTATGCACAAGGGGCATGCAATTAAAAAAACAGTAGGAAAGAAAAGGAACAGGGTTTTCTAACTAAAATCCAATAAAGCAATAACAGACAATAGAAACAGACTTCTAGATAAATGAGATATTGGGCTTAGAAGATGAGAAATCTAAAATAATTGTGAATATTATGTGCAGAAAATAGAGGAGAGATAATGGAAATGAATTAAAAGATGAGGAATTTCTTCAGACTGAGGGGAGTGACTAATAAACAAAACAATTCTAAAATTGAAAAATGCTATAAGTAATATAAAACCTTAATAAATAGGTTTGTACATTTGACATAAAACAGAATTAGCAAACTGGAATATTGGTCATTAGAAACTAAGACACAAAGAAAAAAAGGAATGAAAAGTTTGAAACCCTAAGAAACAGATTAGATACAATAAAAAATATTCCAGAGGAGAAAAAAATGAGGAAAAAAGTACTAGTTAAGAAAACATTGGCCAAGAATTTTCCAAAACTGAGAAAAGATACCAACTCATAAATTCAGGAAGTATAAGAAAGATAAATTCAAGAGAAACACACCTAGACTAAAATGGCTAAAAAGAGAAAAAGGGGAAAGAATTTTTAACAGCAAATGAAAAGAGATACATTACTCTCAAAGGAGAGAAACTTAAGACTGTAGCTGCCTTCCCAATAGAAGTTAATGGAAGTCAGAAGAGAATAGAATCTTTGAAGTGTTTTATAAAAAAAAAAATAACTGCCTAATTAATATCCAGTAAAAATATTCCTTAAATATGAAAGTGAAATAAATATGCTTTCAGACAAAATAATATACATCTACAAGGAATTAATCTATGGTTAATCTGCACTAAAATAATAATAATAATAAATAATAATCTGAGTGATGAGCTATTCAGGCTAAAGAAAAATGATCCCAAAGAGAAACACTGAAATTCAGGAAGAAAGGAATAAGAAAGAGTAAATATATGAATGGATATAAATATTGACTGCTGAAAACAGTGATAACAATGTGAGGTTTAAAACAGAAAATTAAGAAGCAAAGATTTGGATAAATGGAGATAACTTTTAAGGTTCTAGCAGTATCAAGGAAGTGGTAAAAGCAATAATTTGCATTAGATTATAAGAAGTCATAATACATGTTATAATATCTATGATAGCCAATAAATTGTAAACATGTATTACTACTAAGCTAATATAGGGGAAAAATAAAAATATTTATTAATCCTAAAGAAGGCAAATGTGATAGTGCAAATGGACATCTAACACAGTCAGATCTTTTCATATCAAGCATTTAAAATGCTATAAAGACACTATAAATTCTAGCATACACATACACTGTGAGAGCATTCACACTAGAGCTAGCCTGAACACCACTAAAAGTGACAGTCAGCCACAAACAGATGCAACTGTCTGATAGACCGAAAGACCTGGCTTTCATTGCTTCATTCTTAAAGTGCACCGAATCCCTCCAGACCCAAAAGAATGCCACCTGGAATATGCCATGAGTTCCATAAGGATCTCAAACACAATCTCCTTCAACAGCTCCATGGGCCCCATGTTGATATGGGCAAGACAGTTACTTGGCCCCATTTGCCATGACCTAATGGAACAAAAAAGGCTGATATGTTTGCTGCTGGAGAAGACCACAGAACACACATCACATCCCATTTCATTCATACTCTCCTCTGAGAAGCATCATATGAGAGCCCTGAGTGAGAACTTCCAAGAGCTAATGAGTTGGTGGCACTGCACTGCCAAAGGTCAGATCTATTTTTGTGCAAACTCAAGATGTACAGCCTGTGCCCATCCATATTTATTCTCTCACTGTTTCTGACCTTAAATACTGTTTCAGTATATAGGGAAGGAATAGGCTAATTCAGTGGAGGGAATATCCTATTATTTCTATTAAACCTACTGAATAATTTTAAACAAGTTCTGACTGACCCTGAAATATGATAATTTTTCTCTTGTGGGTGGGGGTGGGATGCAGCATTGTTTTCTGTTTGTTGGTTTAATTATAGCTCCTGAGTTGTGAATTTGTGTAAAGAAACTTCCAGATACAAAAGACTTTATCTCTCAAGCACTTTACCATTCGTTGTGTGGTCTCTGTGATGGGCCACTTATGCAAACCATATTCTATATCCTGTAAAAACATAAACTTTTCAGTGTTAATGAGCTTTACAAAATGGAAGCAGGGACTACAAAGGCAGATGATTTATACAGCCCTCAAACCACACTGACAGAATAAAGTGCATGTATTTATTGAAGCTACTCCTTTTTCTTACTAAGCTCCAAACCACCCCTGTAGGTGTGAGGTGTTAACAGATCCCTGACGATCACCACCTTCAGGAGGAACCAAGGGAAACATAACAGACAAAAAAGGATGAGTGGGGTAGGGCACAGGTTCCTAGAGAAGAAACCACAGCACGAAGTTACACACATGCACATATAAGAGGGGATAAGGAAAAGGAGACAAGACTCTCTATTTGGTATTAACAAAGAAGGAGTAAGACAAAGAGAAATTAACCTCATCTGAAAGGATCTTGATAGATCATTTCACCCCTACTCTGATTAATAAATGTTTTGTTTTCAAAATATCAGCCTAAGCTAACACTGAACGTGGATGACAAGCCTTTTCATTGTTGTCTCGTAAGTTCACCCTGTGAGAGGTCATCTACACTTGTCTCAGATTACCTCCTCTTGCTATTGGAGAATTCAGATGTCTGAGATTTTTGCCAATTCTTTAACTTTTATACATGCATCATCTCATCAGATCCTCAGCAAAGTATTTATTCTAGTTTTGTATGTAACTAAGTAAGGCAGAGGAACAAAAGAATGTGTATGGACCTTCAGATGCTTCCCCTAAATGTCCCTGCCCAACCTGAATCACATCTCTGTTATGGTCAGGTTGATCCCAGTCACCTTGGTATCGCTGAGAGTGAACTCTACAGCCTTGCCCCTCCTGTTTATGGCAGACAGTGTAGCTAAGCATCCATGCAAATCCATTTTACTCCTGTCTTTCTCAGCTATCAGGATTGGAAAGCTGAAAATATAACCTCTCCAGACTCCCTTGATTGGCTGACACAATCCTTACCAATGAGATCTATGCAAACATCTGGGAATTTCTGGGAAAGAGTTTTCTTTTCTGATAAACAGTATACGCGGGGAGGTGACAGAGAAGGGAGCATGGGAGTGGTCCACCACACTGGGAATATGTTATCACCAACATTTTTTTTTAATTGCCACCTCATGGTGACAATGAAAAGCCAATGAACTTTGAATGTGAGTAACAGATAATTTGGGATTATAATTTGAGAATACCTAAAAGGGATTCTTACATTTCTGATCTCTCTTATAATGCATATATAATTGGGTTTTATTTTTTACTCAGTTTTATTTTTCAACTTGTGTATGTAATCTACTGGTATTCACATAATTATGGCTTCAGTGGATTTATATCTACCATCCCACAACTTGGTGGTGGATGTGGTTGCTGTTTGTTTTGTTTCACCTATATTGCCTCTGTTGCTTTCTTAATCAAATTTTATTCCTTTATTATCTCACCATCAAACGTATTAGTTTGCCAATTATAAAGTCTTCTACTAGTCTTTTAGCAATTACTCTAGAGATTACAGCAGATCTAACTGACTTGTTAGAACCAACTGCAAATTAGTGACTTAGTGCTTCTACCACTCTTGAGGTAAGTCTAGGTTCTTAACATTCTTTAACACAATTCACTTCATGCTACCCCTTGGTGTGATTTTGTCACACAATTTGACACCACAAATACTTTATAATATTGGAATATATTATAATGTTTTCACAAAGCATCGTTATTATTGTTCACTTGAGTTCAATATTCTTTTATATTTATACACATGTTTACATATTTTGTTGATCTTAATTCCTTCATTTTTGTTTTTCTGTTGGTGTAAACTCCCCCTTGTTTGAAGAACTCCCTTTTATTTCCGATCTGTTAGTGACAAAGTCCCTTAGTTTTTACTTCTCTGGAACTGTATTTATGTTGCTCCCACATCTGAAGAATATTTTACCAGGTAGAGAACTGTAGGTTGATGGCTGTTCTCTTTATCTCTTTAAAATGGTATATATTTTCATTTTTATTAAAAATCAACTGTCAGGCTTATTATTGTTCTTTTGATGACATTACTTATCCTCTGGTTTTGCTTGCTAAAATTTTCTTGCTTTTGCTTTTCAGTAGTTCACTAATGTGCTAAGGAGTAGTTTTCTTAGTATTTAGTTTGCTTGCAGTTCATAGAATTTCTTGTATTGTGGCTAATTTTTCAATTAGTATAATACCATCAATTCTGAGAATTCCCAGGAATTATCTCTACAAACATTGCTTCTGCCACATTCTCTCTCCTCCCCTTCTGAGATATATTTTAGACCTCTCTACCATTTCTCATATATTCCTTATAATCATCTCTACTTTTCATCTTTTTGCTCTCCATGATTCAATCTGGATTTTTTTTTTATTAATCTATTTCCCAGTTCACTATTTCTCTCCTCAGTTGTGTCCAATGTGCTATTAAATCTATCTCTGATACGAAAGTCTGGTTGTCTTTGCGACACTCTGGTGTCTTCAAAGTGGTGGAATTTTATAATTTATTCAGCTGTTCTGGTTGTTCTCAGAAGGGCCATTCGTATATTATATGCTACTTCATCATAGCTAAAAGTTGAAGCCCCTATCATATTTACATTTTGCTTTATTCATGAAAATAGCCTTTCCTTGGTAGGCAATATGAGCAAATGAAAAAATTTGGATTTTCTTCCCCAACATCCTCTAAAATTGAAAAAAAATGTGGTATCCTTTACTTCCTCATAAAAAGATACATTATCACTACATAAGTGAGAAAATCCTTACAGGCTGTCTTGTTTGAGAAAACTTACATATAATTTTTCCTTTTTGAAATGCGGATGTCAATGGAATCAGAGACAGAAGCAAACCTTTTGCATCCCAGTCCATCCCAGAAAAGCCCCAGACATGTACCATAATCGTCCATGAGATACACTGAATTCACTAAAGCAAACTGTGATTTACCTTTTTATTCTTTTTTGGTTGTAAAACCTTTTCTGGTTGGAACTAAATATCGGCATCCAAGTTAATATGTTTTTTTTATCAGAGTGCCACTGCCTTATTCTTTGTTAGCAGCAAAACTAAGTATATTTGATAGTTAATGACCCTCACACCAGGAAAAATGTGCAGAACTCATCCTATTTCATTTACAAGTAGGCAATCGGCCTAGTTTGATCTCATACCAAACAGAAGGACTGAGGTTCCAATAAATTTCTCTCAGAGATAGAGTGAAATAAGGCCTAGGTATAAGAGTTTCTAACACTGAATACATAAATAAAAAGAACACATTTGTATTTATATTATGTTCTCTTGAGAATGCCAGATTATTGCTTTTATGCATTCAACCTATTCCTACCTATGTTTATATACATATATTGGTTTTGCCCAATTGACTTGTTATCGAATAGTTTTGTGAAAATCAAGACACATTTCAAATTCTTCTATTTATACGACCCATGTGTTAAATCATTTTCTAATGGAAGAACCTCTCAAAATTACTTTTCACACATATAGATGGCCAATAGTGTATCAGATATTAGTCATATTAATGAATTCTGGGCTTTCCTTCCCTATCTATTAGGCTTTAATCAAAAGGTTTGAAAGGATTAATACCTTATTAATACATTAAACCAAGGCTGATTGATAACTCTCCATGGGAACTTTTTTTGCGAGTCTTTCTCACTAAATTAGACCTTGCCAGAGGATCCAACTGATGTTATCACTGAAACCTGAAAAGTGAATAGCAACACCTGACCTCTTTGTATATATATTAACTAATATGCTATCACTCTTGGAAGTGCACAGAGTACCAAATTAAAGGATGTCAAGACTTCTCTTCAGCTTCAGCAAGTACAGGACCAGGTTTATCACTGTCCATGAATGACTCCATTGGGCAGCTTTTCTCTAGACAGTTCTCCCAACTCAGTCAGCATTAATTCAAGAACACATAGTATAATAGGACTGATGCAGGCTGGAATACTGCCATGTCAACTCTAAGTCTTGGCTTGTGATAACAAGCTATGTGGTCTTAGGGATGTTTCTTAATGTCTTAGATCTCAGTTTGCTCACCACCAAAATAAGGACTCATATCTTACACATTATAGTGTTTTTGAGAATCATTTTAAAATTCTATATGGGTCTATTATGATCTCTAAATAACACAAAAAGGTAAAGAATATTTATGTGTAATTATTATTATGTCTGTAAGCTTAATAAAAAAAGTGTTGCTAGTTATCTAAAAGAGTTATATAGTGTATCTATGTTTATGCTACCATCAGTTAGCCATTTCTTTCAAGAAATAATGCTATGTGAAATAGCTCTCTGCAACAAAATAATTCAATTCCTGTAAGCTTTACATAAGGTATATTTCCATTAATGAACTTAATTTAAATCCTGCTGTATTTAAATTGTTAGCAACTGCCTTCCAGGAAATAGCCACTTTGAAAAGAGGTAAGTATTCATTAAGGAAACAAAACTGCAATGAATCTCAACCATTACTCTTACACTGATTTCTAATCTATCTGAGACTGTTCAAATGAGTTCAACATGGTGAAGATGTGCTAGAAAGTGAGAATTGAATAAATTAATTTCCATTACCCAATCCATGCCTCTAACTGTGGTTTAATATGCCCTGTACCCACAGAAAACTCCAGACCACAAAACTAATACTAAATCACCTGCATTATTAAAGGACAACACCTAAAGGCTGAAATGTTTCTTCTCTCAAACCAAAAAAACCACCTACCTACTTATCTTCCTTCCTTCCTTTTTCTTAACAATTCTATTTCTTGAAGCTATTTTACTCAGCCATTATCATGTTATCTATAAGGTGATGACTGACTCCCACAAGTCCAAGTGCTGTCCATTACAAGAACCTGAGTTTGCACAAGGGATTTCTTCTGTCGTGGTGACAGATAAGAGATTCCAGGATACCAATATCTAACAGTTAAAAACGTTTGTGAAGAATAAGTTCACTCAACTGACACATCAAATCCTTCCAGTGTGTGAGAAAATGTAAGAGTAGAAGAATATGTAAGAATAAAGAAAGTATTTGTACAAGTTGGAAATACCCCTCCCCCCCATAAGAAAGTGAATCGTATCAAAGCCTGGTCTACGTGAACTTGCCTAAAGTTGCTGATGTCACTAGCATCAGGTCATAGGCTTTTAATCTAAATTAAGCAACATCTTACAGAAGAGAAGTTGCTAAGTGTCTTTGAGCTCTGGTCACTCTCTCAGTAAGAGTTTCTGAAATCTCTTCCATGTGTATAGCACTCCTAATTCCTTATCTTATATTGGAATCCCTCTATTTATTTAAGGTTTGTTATGAGAGTCAAACAAATATGTTGGTGTATATTCTTAACTGTCAACTATTACCAAATGTAAGTATGAAGTACTAAGAATGAGGCTGGGGAGAGTTGTTTGCCAGCTATTAAATTATGATGAAATTACTATTTTTATCTATTTTGGTCTAAGCAAGATATAAAGAACTAGTATAGTACCAACAGCAGGATAGATACTGAATAGATATTTGTGAAATTAATCCATGTGTGATTAATGAGAAAATAATGCCTGGTCAAAATCTTCAAATAGCAATTAAGAATGGCACCCCATTAATTTTTTAAATTATAAAACAGGTTAGTTGAAATGGTGGCAAATGCTCTTCAACAACTGAATACACCATTACTCCCCATATTTATAGGTACTGCAAAAATCTCTGGCACCTATGAAATATTCCCTATAGTCAGTAGTAGAAATATTCAAATGCTTACTTTACATAAGGTTCAATATATAGCTACCAAGAAGATGCAATATTGGGGGGGTTGAAGAACTCGGAACCTTTTTTCTCTCCCTATGCCCTGTATCTTTCTTTCCTGTAGCTAAATATTTCTATTTCCTTGGATAAAGATGAAGCCTTTGATTCCACAGTCAAAAAAGTAGGGTTTAAGATGAAAATACCACTAATAGAAGTATTAGGGAATTAATTCCATAAGTAATAAATTACTAAAACAAGTGTATTTATGAAATTATAGGAAATATGCTTTGTCTCAGATTATGAAATTAGCAATGTTTTAGTAATAGGGACCTTCAAAGGCATAAGGCATATAGAAAAAGAATTTGTCTTGTGCTGCTCAAGCTGCAGATAGCAAAATATACTACAAAATATTTTACCAGTAGAGGAAAGGAGTAATTAAGCACATAACTTTTTTAAACAAATGTAGCTTTCAGCCTTTATTCAATAAATATTAGGAAGGGGCCACAAATGCAAAAGTGAGTAGGGTCCCCTTTTGGAGGAGACAGTCATATAACATGACCAACTTCCAAAATGAAATGTGAGGAATTACTCCCCCAAAATAAAATCAATACAATTTGAAAAACAAGAATTCCCATTCTAGGCTCTTCTATGAAGTCTCATTAGTACTCACCAACCAAGATGCAGAGATGTGTGGCAACTCTTATGCAAGGCCATGCAACTAAAGATTGGAAGAGGCAGCCTGTGACATGAGGTTTGTGTAATGATAAACCTCAAAGTCATTTATTTGATCAAGCCACACTCTGTCTCACATCCTTGAATTCATGGTTGAGTGATTTGGGTTTGTTTTACTTTGTCTTGTCTTAGTTTTAGGATTAACAAAAATACCGAGAATATACTAAGCTTCTTTTCTTGCTGTTTTTCCTATGTCAAATAACGTTTTTCTGCTTATTAAAAGGAAAAAAAAAAACCTATACTAGAAAAATAAGGAAAACAGCACAACAGAAAACAGAAAAACCACTATGCAGATATAATCACTGTTAACATTTCAGTTCCTGTGCTTCCCCTCTTTGTATGCACACATATGTATATGTATGTTTATGTGTGCATATATCTACACTTCTTTAAGATGTTGTGACCTTTTCACTTGCATTTTCCATTGCCATTACATTTTTTGAATACAAGATTTCTAATGGCTGCCTTACTTCTATTTTTTGGTTATACTGCAATTTCTTAAACCATTTTCCTTTTGTTGGGCCTTTATTTCGTTTCCAACTTTGTCTATATCAATTCTCTTGATACCCTTGATTCTCTTGATTCTCTTTTTTCTAAGTTATTATCTCATCTCCAAGCAGACAACTGAGCTTTTTCATCCATGAAAATACTTTGAAAAAAATTATCTTGCCAAGAAACTTAAGGAAAATTTGGTTCTGTGTGGAAAATGTTTGTTATTTCCTCACAACCCAATGGTTGTGAGTTTGATTAAAAAGGTGCTTATATATTTTTAAACTGAGACACAACGAGACAGGTTTTTCCTCCTAAAAATTAGTCATTATCATTTATTCTGTAACACCTTTTATTGTTCCTCTTTGGAAGTTGTTGATTTCATTTTATGGTCTTTCAAGTGAGTCAGCTAAACAAAATAATCACACACAGAGATGATAGGTAGTAAAAGCCACTCTCAAAAAAAAAATACTTGCAAAAAATGTTACATGTTTGGCTTGTCTGACACCCAAAGAGTAATCAAGCTAAACACTGGGATTTTAAAAGGGATATATAATAGTATACTGTCCAAACATTTAAGATCATCAAAACACCTTTGTGATTTTGAATTGTAAAGCAAAAAACATAGATAAATACAGTGATTTCACCACCCTTGAGTGCCTTAAACCGAATTAGCCTCTTTCTTGAAAAGCAAGAAAAAATCAATTTCTGATAATCAAGAGGGCTGTATTTTTTATTATTGAGAATCAACAGGACCCAAATCAGTGAATCCATTTAAGAAAAATGTAAAAATACACTTAGCAGATGACAGTACTGTGCCATAAAAAAAATAAAAGGAAAAAAATCAAGTGCAATAAATGGCACTTTTATGAAAGATTTAACTAGAAATTACCATGTTAGGTCATTATGGTTAAAATATCTTTTAAGTTTCCATCTGTGACCCTGACATATGCCCTAGACACAGAGAAAAGAGGCTAGAACTAATTGAAATAGATAGAGTTGAGAGAAAGTTTGCACAGACTTCAAAATAAAAAACACAACTAACCAGATGTTGATATATCTACAAAGCTTCGACACCAATGCCATTTTACTGAACACAAGAAGTTCAAAGAAGAAACAAGATCATGAAACCTTCAGTGTCACTCAACTACTCCATCTTTTTTGGAACTTTTAAAAGCATACAACCCTTCAAAAAGCAGCTATCTTTTAAAAATTAGAGGTCTGACACCTAAATAAACACCAAGAGTGATACAAGCTGAATGATGAAGGCAACACCTTAATTAGTATTCTGCCGTGAGTGCTCGGAACGCCATGAGAATTTGTAAGGGAACAGCCTGAAAATCTACCCTGTCCCAGAGACCTGCATTGGCAAAGACTTCTAACGTCAAATAAGGAGAATTTAATATTTAAAGAACAACTGTTCTATGTGTCTCTTTGTCTGGGCTTTCTATGATTTCTTTTAATGTTGGGCTGTTTTGTCATATCAAAATGCTGGTTGTTCTTATATCCTTTACAACTCAGACATATTTTCTTCCTTCCTTCCTTCCTTCCTTCCTTCTCCCTTAATTCCACTCCTCTCTCTTTCTCTCATCTCACCTGTCTTCTCTTCCTTCTTTTTTCCTCCGTCCCTCAATCTGCCTGGAAACAAAACTGTACCAGAAGAGTCATCTTAATGGTTAAGATTTTGGCTGTCAGTTGTCGATTCTGACGAGATTCGCTAGGGTGAGGTTGAAATTGGGTTTGTGATTACAGCACTCCAACTTAAGAAAGCAGAAATAAGAGGTTTTATTTCTGTGCAAGCGTACAGGTGAGGGCAGAATATGCGCACTGCCAGATCATGCCACCTGATTCTTCTGAAAAGGAACAGAAGTGACGAACTGGAAGATTCACAAACACCAGCATTGGAAATTTGTCTATTTTTCCTTTGCTAGTGAGATTTTCTCTAAGTAAAATCACCATGAACATTGGGAAATATTTTATGCAAATAGAGTTCAAGAGGAATACCACTTTTGAGTTGTTTATTATTCAGAGGAAAGAAAAATGAAAACCGATTGCAAATGAAACTGTCAATTCAACTTGGAAAATATTTTTTTAATATTTTAAATTCCCTTGGTGACAGAGGCAGATGTGTTTTGTTTTGTTTTCTCTTTAATTTACCCACATTCTAAATGCAATGGAGGCCATGTTGTAGAGAAATGTCAGGAAATAGTATATAGGAAAGGCACAGAAGGTAACCTGAGAGTCTTAAAATCAGTCTATTTCTTTCATAGATTAGTGATTTCTTAGCATACGTGCTGGAAAGAAAAGTGCATTTACAGTGGGCTAATAGTATTACCTGTATTTTATGTGGAATAACAATATTGCAGTTTTAAAATGAAATAATTATAATGTTCACAATGATAATCAAATTATGTATTGAAAATATAGCTGGGTTTTTGTTCCTAGCATTTACTAAAATAGTTCTTCATCTTGACACAGGTGTCACTCATTTTCAACTATGTTTCCAGGACTGTACCCTTTTGGCTCTTTAATCCTAGGTCAATAATGGAAATGTTAGCACAAGGAAAGTTAATACCGATTTTCTCACCTTAGACTAACAAGATTTCTGGATTTCATTGGCAAACAATTCAACAGACATTTAGAAAGAATATTTTAAGAGCAGGAAATCCCTTGTCAGAGAAGAAGAAAAAAACTAGAGTCAGGAAAAAACTATTCTCATGTCCAATGACTTCTACATTAAAAACAAATGTTTCATACTATTGAAATCATTTTATTACCCAGCTCATTCCTCTTATCTGGAGGTAATTTTTAACAGATTCCAGCCTACTTTGCAGACACAAATTTCCAGCCACTCTCATTCATGCCCCAAGAGGCCATTTCATAAGCAAGCTAACATTAATTCAAACAAGATTCATTTTTTCCATCACTTTACACCCTAGAAAACTGATACAGACTTCCCCAGATGAAGTTTAATACAGAACATAGGTTTATGAAGTGTGGAACCTCATTTCAAATGTACACATAATATATTGATATAGACTTTGGGAACATTTTCAAAGAATACAAATATGCTGGGTCCAAGTCTAAATTGGTCCTTTTTGCTAAAATAAAGCTCATAAAAGATTTCAGAAGGCCAGAAAAGTTTAAAATTTAGTGACTTTTTTGAGATTTCCCAGAATGTTCTAATTTAGAAACTAAATTTCATATCCAGCATGCAAATGGGTAGTGTAAGCAATTCATTATATTAAACAAATTTGACAATTGAGGACCCGATTATGAATTTCAAAACCTGGGTGCTTAGAGAAAAGGTGCATGGGTAAAACAACAAAAACAATAAATAGTATATATAATACTCTATGAACAATAAAATGTCCCCCAAATTTAAGGAAGTGATTAGTATTAGGGGAAATGCCTTTAGGGCCATGGCCATTCAAATTCTATATCCTGAGAAATGTTATTACGAGATCTACTGTGATAAATAGAATTGTCTCCTATATTATACCTTCTTTAAAAACTTGGAGACATGTCCTCAATCACACCCAGACTTCCTATGGCTATGATATCTGTTATCATACCCTTTCTATATAACTTTATATTTCATCCTCAGTAATGTGCTCCAGCACTGAGCTGGACTATGCAAAACTAGTGTATCATCTTACTTAGCCCCAAATTGCCATTTCTGTTTGATGATTTTCTCACTTCAAGGTATGTATCCTACTTCATTCTCCATGAATCCAAGATATTGATGATTAATAGAATAGTGTATAACTGATGATGACCCAGTTACAAGAAATGATCAGTTTCTACTTTCTGCTTCTAGGTTTCCCTGGTCGATTCTCAGTCAAGCTGTCCCAAGAGATGACACTTGGAACAAATACAAATTGTGTCTACCAAACACTGCCAACCTGGAAAATGCATGAGCAATATACATACATAAATGATCATTGTGGTTTGGCCACAAAGTTTTGGGGTGGTTTGCAATAAATAATTTGAACAGACTATAATGTTCTACTCCTACCTAATTAAACCTTTGATATATAATCTTGAAATACTGAAAATCAGTACAAAAATAATTTATTTCAGTTTCTGCAGTCCCTCTATTCCTCAGTGCATTCCAGTGTAGGATCTACAAAGTGAAAGAGCCAAAATTTAAGGAGACCAAATCTGATGTAAGGCCTCAATAATCCACAGACTAGATAATCAATGCTGTTTCATTAAGACATAAAGAATAATTATCTTGAAAGTCAGTGTGTGAAGAATTAAAACAAATATGGTAGTGCACATTTCAGAGGGTGTACATTATCTGGTAAGACTTAGATTTAAAACTGTACTCTTGGTGTTGTCCAACTGTGTCTTAGAAGCTGAATAGTGGACATTGGTTAATGAAACAATTAATTTAACAGGATGAAATCTCAACTCTAACTATGTCACAGTACTAAAGGTTGGTTCATGTAAAATATACTAAACCCCGGTGTGTGCCCAATATCAGGTCACATGATTTCACATGCTACTTCGCTATATCGTTTTCTTAGGATAGTATGTCATCTCATACAATCTTTTCTTTCAGGGAGAAATGTTCTCCTTCCTGACTTGAAACTTCCCTACATAAACATGAAAAATATGATAAGGACAGTGTCAATATTTTCCAAACCAAGATCACCATATTTTTTAATTTGGAAGTAAAGTTTTGTTTTGATAGTTACTTGATTATGACAATCAATCACCATCGAGGTACATTTGATTATCATTTTTTAAATAGTAATGATCATAAATGACTTCAAAAGAGAAATTTCTTTTAGAAAATATCATCCTAAGAAACTTTCTAATTGCAAAATATGGTACTCAAGATAGTCTATTATTCCCTTCAAGATGCTAGGGGGTACAAGGGTAATGACAGCAACAAAAGTAGTAAATAATAAAAAGTTAATGATTTATTCACATAGACAAAAAAGCAAATGTCTTAAAAGTAAGCATATTAGTTTTAAAGTAACTCAGACACAAGTTTACTGAATATTTTCAAATAAAGACATTAACAAATAAGGCCATTTATTGAAAGAGGTTGTATTTATGATTCCACATAAGCCAATTACATGTTATTCCTAAAAACATGTACAAACCCCCCCAAATCTGATGATCTCCTGACTCCTCACCCCACTGGTCCAATGAACAGCAAGTGCTGATAAAAAATCATGACTTTAGATAAGACCCTCCAGAAATTAATAAATAATACAGTGAAAGTTACTGTGGCCCTATCTGCATTATTTACTGAGCCCTTATCTAGAGAATGTCCTTATTTTTTTTTAAATGATGCCCAATTTATATGTCATGTTCCTCAAGTTCTCATGAATTATGTTTTCAATTAATTATATATTACAAATTGCTTTAATTATTTTTAAAAGACCTCCACTTTCAAAACAATAGTATTTGCGAACAGTCGACTCAGCAGCTTTCATGATTGGGCAGCTGGAAAAACAAAAGATGATTGATGAAGTGGTGACACCCATCTAAGCTACTGGTCTGGTAAGTATCATGTTATCTGACCACATAAGTGGCATTACCACCCTTCTCATATGTATGCACAGTCACAGGTACACATGTGGACAACTAATAATATATGTAAAAAAGCCAAAAAGCTAATGTCTTATGGGTGTTATTAAGTAAAGAAACTCCATTAACCCCACAAAGCAGAAAATAATGAATTTTTAAATTTACAAGTAAGCTTTTAAATTGGCAATATACGATTCTGGCTAATATCATTTAAAGTGAAAATTAATTAGAGAAGCCATTTTTCAAAGATATTTTTGAATGTGTATCAAAAATGTGTGTATATATATATATATATATATATATATATATAATACTTATGAGATACAAAAGCATACACATGTGCTTATTTTGAAAACAGCTTCATGAAAATAAAACTGGTGGTGTCAATTATAATTTGTAGTTACTTGGTTTCTTGTTCCTTTTTTGATAACTTAATCATCCAGCTGATTTTTATTTTTATTCGATATCATTCATTAGAGTCAAATTTTACTGCTTTATAACTTCCCTTCTTAAAATCGATGCTAGTTTAGTTTTGCTCCTTTGCAGATTAATGGACTATCTTCATTTTTCTAAGTATTTAATATTCCCAATACATTATTCTTTATACAGAGCCCATAGTAGCTCTTATAGCAATAGAGATATATGAACAGAAACTCAAAAGACAATGTGGAATGTGGGGGAAATAATACAAGCCTTAGAGCTATAGACAACATAATTCAGTTCTAGATTTTCATTTATTTATTTTGAGAACTTGGGAAGATTTAATCTCCCCAATCTCTTCTTCCTCATCTCTAAAATAAGCCCCAAATACCTACTTTGGAGGTTTTAAAAATAATTAAGTGGGATGAAATTTGATAAAAAGTGACCTCTAAGTCTGACACATAATAGTTGATGAATACATTTAACTGCTACCATTTGAATGAAGAAGGTATTAGTACTACTTGATTACTAGTATTAACAGTGAGGCAGTATAATGTCAGTTAAGAACATAGATCTGCAGCCAGGCTGCCTAGGTTCAGATCCTGGATCATGCAGTCACTAACCATGTGACCTGAGGTAAGTTACTGTCTCCAGGCCCCAGACTCCTTATCTATAAAATGAGAACAACAGTAACAGTGCCTGTCTTGCAGATCTGCTTTCATGTAAGACAAGTACTATGGATAGTGTCTATTACACAGTAATCCCTAATAAGTGATTTCTATTATTATTAAGTAAATAAGGCTATTTTAATTATGATGATGTGGATTGTCAATTGACTGGATTGGAATGCCAACTCTTCCTTCCACTTAGTGGGTAACCTTGGGCAATATATTTACCCTCTATGGCTCAATTTTCTTATGTGTATAATGAATATAACAAACTTCAGAGGATTTGGGATATATATATATCTGTACACATATGTATGTGTCTGTGTATGTGTGTGTGTGTGTATCCTTAAACAGTTTCTGGCAATAACAAATATTAAATAAATTAAATAAATGTAAGCCATCATTATTAATTTTATCAGTAAAAATATTATTAAAGTCATATATAAATTGAACCCTTCCCACAAACTTGAAGTAAACTGCTTTATTAATAGTAATTATGGTAATAAAGTAGATAATTTGGCTTGTCATTTGTTTGAGGCAGGGCCTTAGTTTCCATATTTTTCTCTATGGGTAAATGTGTTAGAAGATAAAATACAGACTTATGTCCAGATAATTCCTTCTGTTCAGGAGCAGATCTTTCCTCAGTCTCTTGACAGGTATTAATTAAGAGCATAGGACAAAAATGATTTAAGACCCAACCCGTTTAAGTTGTGGATGAAGAGAGCACTGACAATTTAATCCACATCCTTAGGTTACCTGGAAATCCAGGGCAAATGCTGGGATTAGAATGCCAGATTAACTGAGTGTTTATGCTAACCACAAACCCTTTCCCCAGGGAACATTTCTTCCCTGGTTCTGAGAAATACCACATGCCTCCAGTAAAGATACATTAGCATAAGAAATAAGGGGTCAGATCTTATTAATCCTGTTAGATTCTAGATGGCCTTTCTTACTATCATTGGAAATCATGGCTGTAGCATTTAGGACAAAACTCTGAACTAGACAATCAAGAATAAGTAGGCAAAACCCAGAACCCTAGAATACCGGTCAAAATGTTCACTCCAGTGAGGTGGATGCAGAAACTAACCATCAGGCCTGGTCTCCCTTGCTGAATTCAATCTGAGAATTCTAAACACTGAAATCTAAATATGGATGAGTTTCTTCCATTGCCTTCTATGAGTAAAATTTTTATTCTGTCTTTCTTAGGATTTTTAACTTCTTGCCCAAATTATTATTTTAGGAAATCTAAGTAGTTTCAGAAACAGTTATTTCTAATAATCAGAACCTAAAAATAGAGATCCTCAGAATTCCTGGAGCATCATTACTACCTAGAGTGTAAATTATAATCATGGACATTTTTAAATATACATTTTTTATATGTATGAGTCAGAGCCTATGATGTAGTGGTTTTACTTGAGCAATTTAAAATGCATGTTTGTTGCCAGACCTGACTCTTTTTATGTTTTACTCTGACAATATAAAATTATTATAATGAAATAAATTTTTAAACCTAATATGTAATCATTGAGAAGAATGTATTCCAATAACTAAATATCTTAAATGTATTTCATTCCTTTCAAAACTAATTTAACTGACTTATTCTTTAAACACTTGATATTTCCTGATTCAATTTTGATCTGAAAAGTTCTCTTCAAGCATATTAAACTCAGTATGTGCTTGGAAGCTTCAATTTTGAAGTGGAGTTTAACAATATTTTTTAAATGGTAAATAATGATGGGAGATACAAAGTAAAAACATTTCAGCTAAGAAGCTAAGAAACTACAATAATGTCCCACAAGCTGCCCTCCTAAAAATATCAAATCTCATCATGTCCAATAGTACCAGCAAGAACGCTGAGCTATCGGTTAAGATTTTAAAAGCTTAACCCTCTCAAATCCAGATACCTGTCTTAGAGGCTTATTGCAAAGATGAAATCCCATATTTAAAAAGTATCTTTAAAACTATAGATATCTTTACAAAAGCAAAGCAGTTTTGCTATGACTACATCTGTAAATCTTTCAATTCAAGATAAGAGAATGTAAGAATTGATTGTGGCCCCCTAAATTAAAATATTCTGTTAACACTATTAGAAGTTACCTGTTGCTATTTGATCTCCAAGAATTTTTTAAGAATTTATGTACACCCAGAAGCCCTGCCACTTCAATCTTACCTTGCTTATTTTTAAATATGTTTAAACATGAATATGTATATACAGACCAAAAAGAAAGGTGTATCAAGGTGATCAATTAGCCACATTTGCCCAGGACCGTCCCAGTTTCAGCACTGAATGTCT
>JAVSCE010015436.1:0-36718 GCA_032199065.1 Smutsia gigantea
AAATGCATCCCATGCTCTTGGCTAGGAAGAATAAATATTGTCAAAATGGCTATACTACCTAAAGCAATCTACAGATTCAATGCAATCCCTATCAAACTACCAACAGCTTTCTTCAATGAACTGGAACAAATAATTTTAAAATTCATATGGAACCACAAAAGACCCCGAATAGCCAAAGCAATCCTGAGAAGGAGGAATAAAACAGGTGGAATTATGCTCCCTGACTTCAAGCTCTACTGCAAAGCCACAGTAATCAAGACAATTTGGTATTGGCACAAAAACAGACCCACAGACCAGTGGAACAGAATAGAAAATCCAAACACTAACCCAAACATATACAGTCAATTAATATTTGATAAAAGTGCCTTGGATATACAATGGGGGAGATGACAGCCTCTTCAGCAGCTGGTGTTGGAAAAACTGGACAGCTACATGTAAGAGAATGAAACTGGACTACAGTCTAACCCCATGCACAAAGGTAAACTCAAGGTGGATCAAAGACCTGAATGTAAGTCATGAAACCATAAAACTCTTAGAAAAAAATATAGGCAAAAATCTCTTGGACATAAACATGAGCGACTTCTTTATGAACATATCTCCCCGGGCAAGGGAAACAAAAGCAAAAATGAACAAGTGGGACTATATCAAGCTGAAAGCTTCTGTACAGCAAAGGACACCATCAGTAGAACAAAAAGACATCCTACAGTATGGGAGAATATATTCATAAATGACGTATCCGATAAGGGTTGACATCCAAAATATATAAAGAACTCATGCACCTTAACAAACAAAAAGCAAATAATCCAATTAAGAAATGGGCAGAGGACATGAATAGACACTTCTCCAAAGAAGAAATTCAGATGGCCAACAGGCACATGAAAAGATGCTCCACACATCGCTAATCATCAGAGAAATGCAGATTAAAACCACAATGAGATATCACCTCACACCAGTGAGGATGGCCAACATCCAAAACACAAACAACAACAAATGTTGGCGAGGATGTGAAGAAAAGGGAACCCTCCTACACTGCTGGTGGGACTGCAAATTAGTTCAACCATTGTGGAAAGCAGTATGGAGGTTCCTCAAAAAACTGAAAATAGAAATACCATTTGACCCAGGAATCCCACTCCTAGGAATTTACCCTAAGAATACAACAGCCCAGTTTGGAAAAGATAGATGCACCCCTATGTTTATTGCAGCACTATTTACAATAGCCAAGAAATGGTAGCAACCTAAGTGTCCATCAGTAGATGAATGGATAAAGAATAGGTGGTACATATACACAATGGAATATTATTCAGCCATAAGAAGAAAACAAATCCTACCATTGGCAACAACATGGATGGAGCTAGAGGGTATTATGCTCAGTGAAATAAGCCAAGCTGAAAAAGACAAGTATCAAATGATTTCACTCATATGTGGAGTATAAGATCTGAGAAAAAAACTGAAGGAACAAAACAGCAGCAGACTCACAGAACCCAAGAACGGACTAATAGTTGCCAAAAGGAAAGGGACTGCGGAAGATAGGTGGGAAGGGAGGGATAAGAGGGAAAAAGGGGCATTATGATTGCAGATGTAATGTTGGGGGGGCATGGGGAGGGCTGTACAACTCAGAAAAGACAAGTAGTGATTCTATAGCATCTCACGATGCTGATGGACAGTGACTGTAATGGGGTTGGTGGGAGGGACTTGATGAAGGGGGTAGTTTAATAATCATAATATTGGACATGTAAAAAATGAATTTCAATGAAAAAAAATTTACTAGTTCTTATTTCTGTTATGAATTGTCTGGGTTTTTTTTAGCTCTTTTACTTTTGCCTAAAGTCGTAGATCCAGTTGTGCAAAGTTTCATTTTAAGCCATGGTTGTTGGACCTTGGACAAATCATAACATGTATTTTCTCATCTATAAACCTCAGAGAGATAAGGCATTTTACGTTAATAGACATAAGAACTAAAACTGGAAAGTAGTGAATATTCAAGAAATGATTCTTAATAATAATATTATTTTTGTTGTTTTTATTACATAGGTAACTTTATTATCCAGAGAGTATTAAAGAGCAATGATTGCAGTGTTTGTCCTTATTTGATTCCTCATTTTATGGAAACAACTTTATTGTTTCACACTGTTAATTATCATTTGAATATTGGTTCTTAGTATATACCACTTATGAAAATCATTTGATAATTTAATAAATCTTTCTGGTTTCTATTGAGATGAATTTTATTTTGCTTTGTTTTTCTGATTTGACCAATGGATTTGATGTTTTGTTACACCTTCTTAATTTTTAATATTTCAAATTTTATTAATATTTAACTAGTTTTGTGTTTAAAAGATGAAACCTTATTTGTTCATGGTGGAAGTTAATGAGGCACTAATTTCTATTAAGGAATAATTGAAGGTTTCCAAATCTGTATTTGTTGATCTATAGTTTTCTGTTGGTATTATGCTAGTATATTTTGGTATTAGGTTTGTATTTCTTTTGTAAATCAAATAGGTTTGCTTTGTTTCTTCTGGGTTTTAGATCATTTTCTACTGTGTGGAAACTTTCTATTGCTAAATGTTTACAAAACTAGCTTTTATAATCAACCAGATCTGAGGCTTCACTTTGGGTCATTCTTCAACAACAAATTTATGAACTACTTTTCATATTACATAATTATTCTGTTTTTCTACTTCATTTTGTAATAACTTTGGTAATTTGAATTTTTAATATTCTATGAAAATGAGTGTTACATATAATTTCAGAATAATCAATATAGATTATCTGTTGTATATTATTGTAACTTAAACATCTCTTCTGAAATTATATCTCCTTCCTACTTTATTTGCATATTTTTCTCTTTTGACTTGTTATTTTTCAAAACTCAGTATGTCCTCTAATTCATTTTAACCTTTTTCATATTCTTTTTTTATAAGCTCAGTTCTTTTCAACATATCTAGCACATAACATTATTGTTAATAAATTATTATCATTATAATTAAAATTTTAAATCTGTAAATTCACCTCTTTTTTGCACTTTGGCTATAAGATATAACTCTAGATAATGTGATTTTATAAACTTCATTCACTTAAGCCATTTTTATTTATCACCAACTCTGTACCAGACCATTACAAGGAATTCATAGTATATATATGACTATAACATTTTTTTACCCCATGGAGCTTACTCAAGAGAAAAAGGGACTGGTACATAAGGATGTATAAAACATCCTGGTAAGTATTAAAAATAAGAAATACACAGTCCCTAAAGGAGCCATGGATATACAATGGGGAAATGACAGCCTCTTCAATAGCTGGTGTT
This sequence comes from Smutsia gigantea, assembly GCA_032199065.1. Lineage (NCBI taxonomy): Eukaryota > Metazoa > Chordata > Mammalia > Pholidota > Manidae > Smutsia > Smutsia gigantea. The sequence goes on from JAVSCE010015436.1 coordinate 3,308, forward strand.
GGCAAAACTGGACAGCTACATGTAAGAGAACGAAACTGGATTATTGTCTAACCTGATACACAAAAGTAAACTCATAATGGATCAAAGACCTGAATGTGAGCCATGAAACCATAAAACTCTTAGAAAAAAACATAGGCAAAAATCTCTTGAACATAAACATGAGCAACTTCTTCATGAACATATCTCCCCAGGCAAGGGAAACAAAAGCAAAAATGAACAAGCTGGACTACATCAAACTAAAAAGCTTCTGTACAGCAAAGGACACCATCAGTAGAACAAAAAGACATCCTACAGTATGGGAGAATATATTCATAAATAACATATCCAATAAGGGGTTGACATCCAAAATATATAAAGAGCTCACACACCTCAACAAACAAAAAGCAAATAAGCCAATTAAAAAATGGGTAGAGAGCTGAACAGGCACTTCTCTAAAGAAGAAATTCAGATGGCCAACAGGCACATGAAAAGATGCTCCACATCCCTAATCATCAGAGAAATGCAAATTAAAACCACAATGAGATATCACCTCACAGTTAGGATGGCCACCGTCCAAAAGACAAACAACAACAAATGTTGGCGAGGATGTGGAGAAAGGGGAACCCTCCTACACTGCTGGTGGGAATGCAAACTAGTTCAATCATTGTGGAAAGCAGTATGGAGGTTCCTCAAAAAACTCAAAATAGAAATACCATTTGACCCAGGAATTCCACTCCTAGGAATTTACCCTTAGAATGCAGCAGCACAGTTTGAAAAGGACATATGCACCCCTACATTTATTGCAGCGCTATTTACAATAGCCACGAAATGGAAGCAGCCTAAGTGTCCATCAGTAGATGAATGGGTAAAGAAGAGGTGGTACATATATGCAGTGGGATATTATTCAGCCATAAGAAGAAAACAAATCCTACCATTGGCAACAACATGGATGGAGCTAGAGGGTATTATGCTCAGTGAAATAAGCCAAGCCGAAAAAGACAAGTATCAAATGATTTCACTCATCTGTGGAGTATAAGAACAAAGAAAAAACTGAAGGAACAAAACAGCAGGAGACTCACAGAACCCAAGAATGGACTAACAGTTACCAAAAGGAAAGGGACTGGGGAAGATGGGTGGGAGGGGAGGAATAAGGGGGGAAAAGGGGCATTACAATTAACACATATAATGTGTGTGTGTGGGACACGGGGAAGGCAGTATAACACAGAGAAGGCAAGTAGTGATTCTATAGCATCTCATTATGCTGATGGACAGTGACTGTAATGGGGTATGTGGTGGGGACTTGATAACAGGGGGAGTCTAGTAACCATAATGTTGTTCATGTAATTGTACATTAATGATAGAAAAAAAAATCTAAAAATAAATAAATAAAAACAATACAAACAAACAAAAAGCTACATAGTCCCATGGAAACACAGAAAGGAAGGCACATATGAGAAACAGCATAAAATGTTATACAGATATTTTTTTCACTTTCCTTTTTTGCCTATGTCATCTTCAAGGCATTACACACATACTAGACTCTGCTCTTGTGTCTTCCTTCCACCAGCAATCTCTCATTCATTTGTTGGTTACTAATGAGATATGTCCAAACAATGGCTTATCTATCTATTCTCCTCTACCCCTCACCCGACCTATCTATCAGCCTATCATTTAGCTATCTGTCTAATCTGGCTGTCTGTGCAGCTGCAGGTGCTGACATCTTTCATGTGTGGACTGGCCTCTGTGCACTGTAAGCCAGCTTAGAATAGCAGCATTCCAGTTTGGCCCTTCTGGTGTATTCTGTTCATCACAGCACTGTTTCCTAAATTGACTTCCACAATTGATAGGTTTTATATGAAAAAGTAACTTGGTAATCTCTAAGTGAAAAACTTATTTTCGATAAGATTTTTAGAGACTTTAAAGTGCTTGGAAATCTCTAAGAAAGGAATATAATATACAGAATTTTTCATATTAATTTCATTATGGGTTTCTTTGATCTGGGATCATCCTAAGAGAACAATGTTCCTTGCAACAGACTTGGGGAAGAGCTCTTTTTTACCATCAGGGTGTATTAGTTTCAGGATAGTGCCAGCCTCAGAAAAAGAGACATCAAAAGGCAACTGAATGCATCTTAGATACAGGTATTGGGAAATGTTAATTTCAAGATAAATCACAAATAAAACAAAAAGCATACACACAATAAAATCTATAATACTGTATATAAATATATATACTATTTAAAATACAAATCCTAAAGCACCTTGCAGTATTATAAAACAAAATTGTTTTAATGAGACTTAGCATGTGTGTGATACATTACACAGAGAATGACTTTAAACAATTTAGGAGAAAAGAGTTACTCTTTTTGGGACAGTCAGCAAAATGACATGAACAATGTAAAAAATGATTGCAAGACTGACCTTTTAAATTGGTGAGACTTAGGATTCACATTTATGGGAACCAAACCTACATCCAACTAGGTAAAAGGTATAACAAATTGAATCTACTCCTACTTGGATGACACCAAAGAACAACTCATAGTGAGGAGAGAATTTCTATACTCTTAGGAATGGAAACTACTTGGATTGACTGGGTGATGATTTAAAACAGGACAACAAAACAGACCATCAAGCCAGGGGATCTTTGTTTCCAAAAGAGAATTTTATTATACTCCATGTCATTTTTTTCTTTGACTTAAAAAAAAATCATTTCAGGTGTAGAGAAGAGTTGCAAAGATGGTTTCTGTATGCCCTGAACATAGCTTCTCTTGATGTTAATTTCCTTCATAACCATGGTTCAATCATCAAAACTAAAAATTTAAACTAACGTGAAACAATAACAATAACCACGGACTTTATTTGGATTTCCTCACTTTTGCACTAATGTCCTTTTATAAAAAAAATTCTAGGACCCTGCATTGTACATTGAATTCAGTTGTCACATATTCTTAAACTTATCAGTTGGTAAGTGATAATTCCTCAATTATTCTTTGTCTTGGTGACCTCGACACTTTCAAAACGTACTGGTCAGGTGTTTCATAAAATGTTCCCTGGGCTATGTTTGCATGATGCTTTCTCATGATTAGACTGAAGTTAAGCATTTTGGGGAATATCTGAGAGGGGGTGGCCCTTTAATATCGCATTGTTATAAGGGACACGTGACATCAATATGGAAATGTGACCATCATCCCTTGGTTAAAGTCACACCTGCCAGGTTTCTCTACTGTCAGTTTATTTTTCCCTTTCTTTACTTTATTTGTTAGATAGACTGACTAAATCCAACCCACACCTTAGGGATAAAGAGTTAAGCTCTACCACCTGGAAAGAGAAGTATCACCATAGTAGTTAATAAATATTTCAGGAGAGATACTTTGAAGATATCTAAATATCCTATTTCTCTTTAATATTTCTTCTATTACATTTAGCATCTGTCAATGGATTTTGTTTGCAGTAATTATCACCGTGGCCTTCTAGTGGTGATTTTCCCTCTCTCTCCTTCATCTGTGTTTATTAATTGGAATTCTCTAAGGGCAAGTGGCTCTTTGTAGTTCATTTATTTATTTATTCAGTTATATTTTTATACATTTGTTCTTTGGGTTATAACCCAATACTATCATTTCTCAAATGATTACAGCTTCAGTCACTAGAAGCTCTTTAAGATTGGTATGCCCTTATGCTTTCATGTTTCTTCTTTTTTAAGCATTTCCTTAATTCTGGTGCCAAAAGATGCTCCAGGCTTATATTCCTCCTATCCCAGCCCTGGAATCCTGGAATGGTCCATTTTCCAAGGAGCCCAGAAAGGTGGTTAGAGATCAAGGTCTCTCTCTCCGGAAATATGCACGTATATAGTATATCATATATATGCATACTTCTGTATCTACATATTTGTATGGACATTAAAAATATAAGTTCATACTGATATATTAAACTCCAATCCAGCATCGTGGGTCAGTCAAGCATTACCTCATTGCTTACTTGTTAGATTTTTCTGTGACAGTGAAAAACCTGGCATTCACTTCTAAATATATATTATTTTGTCCAAACGTAGGGTATAGATAGTTTTAGAATGACTAACCTGTGCCTCCATGGGAAATAAATCTACCAATTAGAATACAGTGTTTATACACAGTTATTTTTATCTTAGCCTCCTGATATGATATCTGGTGGAAATCACTGTTTCCCCAGAATAATTAAGTCAGATCCTTCCTTTCCCACACCCTTTAGTGTGGTTATGTTATACATTTGTAACACAGTCAGATTCATTTGTCAAAGTCTAGATTACAGTGTGTATTGCTGGTACTCACTGATTTTCTGCCCAATTGTACTAGCAGTTGAGAAAGAAGTGTTGGATTGTTCCTATGTATTAGAAGCTCTGTTGTGAGATGCATATACTTTTTAGGATTAACATGACTTTTTGGAGAATTGATCTTTTATCATTAATTAGTGTCCATCTTTTTTCCTAAAAATATTCCTTGTTTTGAAGTCTGTTTTGTGTGAAATGAATGTAGCTACTCCAGCTTTCTTTTGGTTACCATTTGCGTGACATATTTTTTCTTTCTTTACTTTGAACTTAGGTTTTTTTTTTTAATTTAATGTGATTTCTTGTAGATAGCAATAGGTCTTACTTTGTGTCTTACTTGACAATCTCGATATTCTAAATAATTTGTTTATATCATTCACCTTCAATATGATTGTAGATAGGATTGAATTAATGCCTACCACCTGATTGGTTGTATTCTATTAATTCCATCAGTTCTTTATTTCTTTTTCTTGTTTTCCTGACTTCTGTTGGTTTTTTTGGGAATTTTATTCCCTTTACTGACTTTGTATTTATACCATTTAAAACATTTTAGGGATGGCCCAAGGGTATACAACATAATTATTAGTTAATCTGAGTTTACCTTCAAATAGCAGTATGCTGCTACACATGAAGGTTCGGAATCACATTAGACTATATTCCTGACTCCCCATCCTTTGTGATATGATGTCACATAGTTTACTTTTATACTTGATATAAACACACAATACATTTAAGTTAAATCCACCTTACAGCATCAATTAATCTTCTGCAGCAATAAAAAATAAGTCAAAAAAATGAATTTTGTTTTACCCCTATATAGTTCATTTCTAATGATCTTCATGTATTTCTCTAAATCCAAATTGCCAAACAACATCATGTTCTTTTTTCTTCAAGAACTTCTGTTAATACTTCTTGTTGAGTAGTTCTGCTAGCACTGAATCATCTCAGGTTTATTTGCCAGAAAACATTTTTATTTCCTGTTCCTTAACTTTTTTTAAAATTACCATATGGCAAAACTGACCTTTTTTGGGGGTGTGTATCTCAATGTATAGATTCATGTAACCACCAATACCATAAGCCAACAGAATAGTTTTGTCCCCAAACAGCCCTCATCCCTTTGTGGCAATTCCTTGGGTTTAGATTATGGGCTGGTTTCCCAGAGGTTATTTCTCAATGCCTGCTTTCTTTTTGGCTTTGTGTCTTCCCTTTGCTCTGTGCTCCAGAAGGAATTTGTCTCCTGCAGTCCTACAGTTAGTATTCCTTTGTTATTTTTTACTTTATACTTACTAGTCTGTTGGAGGGCAGCAGCTGAGGGGAATGTTTCCTGTGCCTTTACATGGTGCTCTCCCCCTGTGTCTCTGTCTTCCCATTAGGACAGTCACTGGGACTAGGGCCACCAGGACTTCATCTACACTTACATCTACAAAGATCCTATTTCCAAATAAGTTTATATTCACAGGTGGCCAGGGCTTAGGACTTCAATGTAACTTTTTGTGGAACTACATTCTACTCACAGTAGCCTCAAAATATGTAAAGCAAATACTGATGGAACTAAAACAAACAAAAACAAAAGCAAAAAGATGAAGCCAAGATCAATATAGGTGATAGTAACATACGATTCTGCTACTGATAAGAGTAAGAATACACACAAAAAAATCACAAATCTTGATTAAAATAATGATTAAAACCATGCACCCAACAATAAAATATGCAGTTATTTTTAAGACCACATAGACTATTAGCCAAAACTGACCAATTGCTGAGATAAATAAAAATTCCAAATGATTAAAATTTTCAAAGCCTTTAATAGAAAGAAGGCTTAGACATTAACATTTGTTGAAATGCCTTTGGAAAGAATGATTTCAAAGGTGTAATAAAAAACAGAATACAGAGACAAAAAGAGAAAAGGAGAGAAAGAAAATAAAATATATTTTCTGACCAGATAGGAGTTATGGTACATTTCAATAGTAAAAAGACAATGGAAATTTCTTTTACGCTTAGAAATTAAGCAGTATACTTCTAAATAATCACTGGATAAAAGAAGACATGAAAATGGAGATAGGAAGAGAAACATAAAAAATAATGAACTGAATGATAATAAAAATATGATACATTTAAATTTGTGATACATGTCTCGAGCTATGATTACAGGTAAATTTATAACCCTAAACATGTAGAATATAGGTTACACCTTTACTTCAAGAAGTTCAAGAGAAATTATCAAAAGAAATCCAGAGATGATAGAAGGAAGGTCACAATGAGGACTAGAAGTAACACACTGGAATAAAAATTAAACCCATGAAACAAAGAATAAACAAAGGCAAATTATTTTAAAAGACTAACATAACTGATAAACTTGTGGAGGCAATGAACAAGCAAAAACAGGATGGATGGCAAAAAAAACTCCGTTGTTAAAAAATGAAAACCATCCCAACAGAATCCACAGCCACTTTTAAAAGAAAATAAGAGGACACTCTGAACAATTTTCTGCCAATAATTTTAAAAATGTTGGTGAAAAAAGTTCCTAGAGAATACAACTTAACCAAACATGATGCAAAGAGGCATTAATAATCTACCTCGTCCTTACATCTATTAAAGAAATTAAATTCCTAGGAAATAAGCTTCCTGCCAAACATCATCTTAACCACAAGTGCAGGCTGACAAGCTTTGACCAGTGAAACTACCAAATATTATGAAAGAAATGACACAGATGCTAAACAAACTTGTCCATGTCATAGAGTAAGAGGGTATCCTTCCCAATTCATTTTATGAGCTCAGTATAATTTGATAGCAAAACCTGACAGTTTGCAAGGAGGAACAACATCTCGAGGGACATAGGTGCAAAGTTCCTAGGTGCTCATTATTAAAACAAATCCAGAGTTATGTAAGGGCAATGTACTCTTTTATTGAAGTTGGGTTTCTCCTTTTTATTCTAGGAATTAAAATTTGTCTTAACATTTGAAAGTCAATCACTATAATTTGCCACATTAATAAAATAAAAAAGAGAAACCCGTGATCATATTAAGATAATTGGTTAAGGTGGAGAAAATATTTAATTAGTAAATTATAGAATATTAATAAATTATAAGCATACATGCACACACATTGCACTCATCAATTCTTAATTTCATGTGTGAATTTTCAAATTTCTTTTAGAATGATAACTTCAAAGATGCAATAGAAAAGAAAATCCACTTGCCAGAACAAAGTAGATGTTGGTGGGGGACCTGGGGGGAGGGGTTCCTTAAACTTCTGGGTAAAATGTTAATTTGATAGGATGGAAAGAGATTATTCCAGTGAAAGAGAAAATTCCATCCTCAGATAGAGCGCAGGGAAATGATCAAATCCAGAACAGAAAGGGCTGCAGCCTGTCTTTGCAGAGAGCCCAGACAGATTCTCAGTTTTTCCAGCACAGAAGGCTTCCAGAGAAGGAGAGCATTCCTCTGCACTAGGAGTAACATAGCCCTGGTAAAGGGCGGGCTTCTTAAGGCCAGGGTGATGTGTTGCAGAAACACATCCCCTGTACCATGAGAAGGCACCAGAGTCAGCTCAGGGAGAGCTGCACAACGAGGAGCCTGAGGACGGGAAATGAGAGGCTGTACTCATCTGTGTGGACTGCAACCAAGAAGCAAATGGGAGTCGTTGTCTGGGCATTTTCCACATGGTGAGCAATTGGACAAGCAGGTTACTTAACCCTAAACACCCCACCCTAAGACCTTAACTAACGCAAAACTTTGGAAACCCAGACAGTACTCTGAGCAAGGTTGTGGCTCTGAGTTTTTATTATGTTTTCAATTCCAAGATACTGATACATCATGTCTCATTAGGGAAAAAATTGAAAAAGAGAGCTATGTATTTCATACACCTAACTTATGAACTGCTAAAAGAGCTTTCTGGAGCCAAGTATCTAGATGGGATAAAGGGCCCGAGTTTTGGAGCAGCAGGGATTCACCACACGACTGCAGTAGGCATTCATGATTAGGAACCTGACTGAGGTCAAAGGATAGCTAAGGTGAGGAACGGGGATGCAGCTTAGACACAGAGAAAGGCAACGGTCTGGGGTCCTGGTGTTAGTGGAACTGTGGAACATGGACTGTGAGAACTGGACCGCTTTCATTCCTGGGAAAGATGCAGAGGACTTCTTTCACTGACTTTGAAAGTGCATGTCCAATTAGCCTGACAGACAGGAATGGCCCAGAGGTCTGCTGAGCCCTGAGTATGGCCCACACTGCTTTGCACATGAGGGCTCAGGTGCTACATCCCCACCACTAGCCTTCCGAAACATCTGTCCTTCAGCCCAGCACCTCCAAGAGGCCTCCCACTAACCCTAGATCTTGGCAGGTTTCATTCATCTTAGACATACACCAAGCTGTTCCAAGCTGATCCCAGAAAATGAGATTCATCAGGAGAAATAACCATACTTGCTCAGATTCTCATCTGCACTCTCCTTTTAAATAGCTGGTGACCTTGGGCAATGCCAAGTGATTTCTTCAAATCTAATCTGCAAAATGGGTGCATGTTTTCCACCTTACCTGTAGCAGGATAGCCTAGGAGGACCGGCAAATGCAGCTTAGCACCTCTTTTTTTATTATTAATTATCAAAATATGAAAGTCAGTATTTGTCATCCTAAAATAGGAATGGCCCATATGTTGGGATTTAAACATAGAATAAAGTTTGCATGTCATGCTCCCCCTTCTCTCCAAATCCATCCCCTCTGGGCTGACATATTTTTTACTTTCTCTGAACTTGGAAATAGAATGTTTGTGGCTCTGAGACTCCTCTTGTTTCTTTCTTTTATGGGAACAGTGTAACATACACTTCTATTTTGGACAGAGCCCTTCTGTTTTGAAAGTTTGGGGAAGAGAAAGGCCTGCGGCCCTTTGTCAATACAGCATATGTCAGTGTGAAGCAGAACTAACTTTCTGAAAAAGAGAATGTGTTTCTTTAACCTTTTAAGGTGTTATAGCTGAGGACAGACAGTGGTGCCAGGAATCTCAGGGAAGCTGGGCAGAAAGAATCCTGGTTGAGGCTTCTTCATAGGGGGTCTGCATGTGAAAGAGGAATTGGCACAATACTAGAGGGTGCTCTGCCGCATGCCAGCTGGGAGGGCAGCCGACCCAGAGGATGGCTTCCATGTCCAATACAGACAGGATGCTGCAGACTCAAAGACCGGGAGGGGCCTTCCATCCCTGGGAATTGTGCCGCCTCCTTTGTAGGTCCGTGTTTCCTAAAGAATAATTTATCAAGAAATTATGAGAATGAAGCATGTTTAACACTTTGGATTCTGGTTTCTCTGATTATCCTTGGGTGGAGGGTGTGACGGAAAGTGCAAGGACTGTGAATCAGGCCAACGGTTTGGGGTCCACCACCTAATTTACCTGAGTTTCAGTTTCTCCTTCTGTGTAATGAGGATGGTAATTAGTAATAGTAATTTGTTGTGGGAGATTGACCATTGGAAACACAGAGCATGCATTTAGAAAGCAGAAGGTACAGGATATAGGGACTGTGCATTGTCTGTCTTTATTATGAAGATAAGATAGACATCCTCCTAGGAGAACTCCAGTCACCCATTGACCTCCTTGCTGATTGTCATTTTTAATCAATCTAAGGAGGATAACAATTCTCTTTTCCTACATGGGTGTTATTAATCAACCAATCACAGGTCAGGAAATGCAATCTACTCATCCTTTCTTTTGATAAGTGTGGTTAGCTTGCTGAATACAGCTGTGTAATGTGGAGTCTAGACAAGAGACTTAAGTGTAGGTTTCATTTAAGGTCACACACATGCACACGTGCATATCTGTGAAATCTGAAGCATTTGCGCATGCTTCAACTTCTCTCCTTTTGAAGATGAGGAAATGGAAATACTAAGAGTTCCCCTACAGAGTCGGAGCGCCTCAGAGTTGGAAACGACCTCAAGAGAAGCAGGTATTTGATTGCAGGCTGCATTTCTCCCATAATATCCCAGACAAGTCAGTTGCTTTCCTGCCTGTGTTCATCCCCAGAACGTGGATTACCAGAGAGGCTAGTGCAGGACCTGTGAGGCCGCAGAAGGTGTAGCAGTCTCCCTTCACTACCAAATGGAAACCCAACCCCATCTCTGGCCCTGGGTTCCCTGAAGATAGAGTGTAATCATTTTTTGACATTCTGGTGTCTTCAAGACTTCTTGGCAGCACGTGCCCTGCTGAGTCTGTCCTTCACTGGGGCCTTTCACTGTCATTGTCCCCATCCTGGCCGGTGCTCTGAAATGGCCCACTGTGTGACAAACGGAAGCAAGCAGTGGGGATTTGGCATCAGACAGAACCTAGGAGCTCAGATTTCTGACGTGGGACACGGTGTTAAGACTCACCATCTCACATATGTCATATTATGAGAAGTAGAGCAAAAACATGCATTTTTTTTGCCTCCTCTTTTTTCTGAACTCACATGATTTAACCAGCATTGTATTATTAACCGAACTGTAGAGGGATGATTGGTTAGTCGTCCATGTTAATGGTAAGGCCCAAAATTAAGAAAATGAGAGCAATCCATTTTGTTAAGTTCGTATTATTTTTTCAAAACCTGTTGCATTATTACACTGCCTCAAGACAATGTAATAAGGACATACAGTCTTATCACATTATAGTAGCTTTGAGCTTTAGCAATTAATCAATATTTATGTGGCCTACTATGTTTATAAAAATAAGAAAAAGAAATACAATAACATTGCATTTTAAGCAAGATTATTTTTATTGATCTCTCCTTTCCTTACCCCTGGCTACAAGATAAAAACAAGATCTCACAGTTGTAGATGCTCTCCAGAGCTTAGCTGTGTGTTTCCTTTTTTTCTGAAAGTTACAAAAAATAAGACCTTAGCAAATGATTTGAAATTTAATTTTTAAAACAAACTTTATTGAGGGTCTGTCACACCAAACACTACAATGATTGTGTTGGATTTTTTCTTCTTTCTTTCATGAAGTATTTCTTTCAATACCAATGTGGTTACAATGTCTGGGAATGATGGGGGCCTCTGCAGCTGCTGGAAAGTGTAAAGTGTAAAGGGCAGGGTGGCAGGGCACACCTCCCCCTCACCTGCCGCCTGAGTCCCTGGGACCTGTGGTTCCCATCCAGCTGGCAATGCCCAGGACAGGGCACACCGGGAGCTCCCACCCCGAGGAGGACAGCATGGGGAGGGAGTGGGCGGAAAAGTGCATCCCTGCAGGAGGGCAATCAGGGAACACTCCAGCAGCCCAGGAGGATGTGTCTGCTTAAGGGGTCTGGTCTAAGGCACAGGGACTGTGCGGCCACAAGGTGTGGAGGTACCTGGTGAAAGTGGGAATTACAGGCCCTGTCAAGAGTTTGGAATTGATACAAGTAATGTCAGGAATAGGATCCCACCACAGAAAAAGTAAAAATCAGGGTCAAGCAAATGAACATGAGACCAAGAAGCGGGGAGAAAGCCTGTTAACAGACAGAAGGCGCCCAGGGGACCACCTCAGGTGATGGCACCTCGCCCCAGCGCGGCACCTGGGGTCCTCCTCTCGGGGGCCCCCTGGGCCTTGTTCCCCAGGAGAAGGAGTTTTAACCACACGGCCAGGTGGGGAGGGGTCCCTAGGCTCTGGGAGTCGGTGGTGGATTTCTTGCTGTAGTTGGCAGGCCTTGGGCTGGCCGAGGTGGACAGACTGTCCCCAGGATCCCAGGTCTGGAGATCAGGGGACTGGGACGTGTGAAACAGCTTCTGATTTCATAATAAGGGGAGGCCTCAGCACCTCAACCTGATCTTTGGGTCCTTCTATCCTCATAGCACTTCTTTTGCTCAGGTAAGAGGCCAGAGATTAATTATTTAGTGTCAGGAGAGGGTGGTATTTTTGATGATGAAGAGTTTCATGTAAATGCTAAGTATTATTATAATTAGGGAGCTAAGCAGATACATCTTTTCTGCATCTACTAATTAAGGCAGGGAAGTAAATTAATTTTTCCCTATCCATGTTTATTTTGTTTGTTGGCTATTTTTATATCAAGTACAGGAAGAAAGTCTTATCTCTTTCAGTATGGATTATATATATACTGTGCTCCTCTGTCCAACCACTTTAGATAAAACTGGATCTGCCCTGGAGAAATTTCATTTGGGGGAGTGTTGGAAGGAGGAGGAGATAAGACCTCCTTGTCTGAGTGAGTTATAAATAGCAGACAAATAAATAGAAAGTCCAAGCTGCTATTGGGAAAAAAATGTGTGTGTGTGTGTGTGTTTCTCCTGTTGCTGTATAAGTAGATGAGTCACTGTCCTCTACGCTGAGAGTGTGCGCGGGAGAGAGGGGCCAAGGCAGAAGACAGGCATGCCTGGGACTGGGGAAGGTGCTCTTCCCCACCGAGTCTCCTGGAGGCAGGTTCTAGAATGGTGCACAACCAACCTTCTGCTCCTAGTGAGGAAAGTCAGGAGAAAAAGAGCATCATTCATTGCTCAGTGGGCTCCACAGACAAGACACTGTGAATGGATGTGCAAGATGAGTCATGTCTGCATTTCACTTCCTCTTCAAGGACTCATTCCCCAGGAGGTCCAATCACTGCCAATCTGTTTCCGCCACCTCTTTTCCCCATTGCATAAGCCTTCCAGGGATTTTCTTTGGGTCCTCGGTGGCGTCCATGCTGGCAAGCTCTGGGCCAACCTTATTCCCCATCTGGCCCGTGATCGCATTCCCAGATAGAGGCAGGGCATCTCCAAGTTGGCTCCGTCTGGTGAAACCTGCCCTCTGTCAGGTGTTCCTAGAGTGGAGTGTTGTTCTTGTGATCATGGGGAATCGTTCCACTGCTCTTTGTCTTCCCTAGCTGTTCCTCTACACCCTGCTACACACACACACAACACACACACAAACACAGGCATTTTCTGGTAAACGCATCCCAGGTCCCGGAACTAGCAGAGACTTATTGAGCTATTTCAGACCTGTGCGCAGACATATTCCCACCCATTTCTGCTCCAGCTCTGCCTTGCCATGCTCAAGTACTGTGGTACTCCACGACAGGACCAGGACAAGGGTGAAGTGACTTAGTGTGCAAGTCACACAGCTGAAGGACATGCTCGTTTTCAGGAGCTAATTCCTTGGGCAGATGACGCTGAGAAGGAGGGCCTCCCTCAGTCACGTGCCCAGAGTGCCTTGCCTAGTCCTAGCTCTACTCCTGGGCTCCCCGGGGCTTTCCTCATTAAAGGAGCCCTGGTGGACTGAAAGATGGCCTTTGAAGACGGCCAGGTTCTAATCTCTGGATTCGTGAGTGAGTATGTTGCCTTAAATTCCAAAAAGGCCTTTGTAGATGTTGACAAATTTAAGGATCTTGAGATGGGGGAGTTTACCTGGAATTATTCACTTGGGCCCTAACTGTGGTCATAGTGTATTTATGGGAAGTAGAGGGACATTTGATAGCTGAGACACAGGGAGAAGGCAACATCATGACCTTAGCAGAGAGAGTGAGATTTGGAGACACTATGCTTATGGACCTTGAAGAATGAAGAAGACACCAGCCACGGAGTGTGGACAGTCTCCAGAATCTTGCAAGGGCAAGGGAACTGGTTATCCCCTAGAGACTTCAGAGGGAGGGTGGTTCCTTTTATTTTGACCCACTATGAATTTTAAGAGCATAAATGTGTGTTATTTTAAACCACCAACTTGTTTATTCATTTTTATTACAACAGCCATAGGAAATGAATCAGGGGCCCAACTCCCTTTATGCTTGACTTGCCCCAAACCACTGGGATGCCTGCCATCATGCTCCAAAGCCAGGGAATAGAACAGAATTGAATAGAATAGGACACAGATCTCTCAGCCACATACACTAGAGTCTCATTCTTGCCTTCCCCTCAGACTGACTCCCAAAGCTTTAACCTATTGCTAGAGATTGGGCTTTTGAAACTCCAAAGCTCAGAATTGACAGGGTGGTAAAGGTGGAATGCCTGGGTAAGGAGCAGCAATGAGGGAATCTTGGTAAATATCACAGCATGTTTTATCAACACAAAAGCAGTGAGCAAGGCATTTTATACACTAAGATATTTACCCACCAGGAAGCCCAGTTTACCCTCAATATGCAAATATATAAACTGAGTAGTAGAGATAATTTATTTGTTCTGGTCTCACAGTTAATAAGCAGGGAAGCAGGAATTTTCTTTTCTCCTAACTCTTATTCTCTCCTTCAAATCAGGAAGTTAGAGGCCCCTCCTGGAGCTTCCAGGATCTGGAATTTAGTGTCTACCTCCCTGAATGAGCCCTGGACAGCCACAGTGAGGCAGCCGTGCTCGCACTGCCCCACCTGCTCATTAGTAAAAGCCCTGACTGCTGCTTAGGAGGTCTCTGGGATGTGGCCCTGGCCTCCTGCCTCACTGGGCACGGTCACTCCCTGTGGTCATTGTGCTGCTCCCCAAGTCTCCCACTGCCTCCCGTAGTGTCTGGCACCAGGCCCTGACACTAAGAGACTCATGCATTCCCATTTCCCCTGTCGGAGTAGACACACTTGTTTTGTACATGCCTTCTCCACTTATTCTACAAGTGCTAGATCAAAAGTACCCTCTGTGGCTACATCTCTTCTGATAACCTTTTGGATGGAATGAGGGGGCCCTTCTAGGCACCCCAGAGTTTCCACCAGAGGCCCTGTCTCGCTGCTCTATGATTGCTTTCCTTCATCCTACAACAGACTCTGCATCTTACAAATTCCGTATCTTTTCCCTTAAGTGACTTGCACAGTGCCCAGTATATAAAGGTCACTCGATAAATGTTTGTTCAAGGAGTGAATAAATTAATACATAAATACAATAAAGCAGAATGTTATTACTGACAGAAAATTAACTCCGCTATCTCTAAACTCCGCTGTCATCTAAGACCTGCCCCAGAGGGAGGCAACGCCTAGGAGAATACTTTGGAGGCTAAATTCCAGCCTGACACTCTGGAAATGGGGTGAGAGAGCACTGCAGTGATTTTTCCTTCTTGGTTTTCACATTTCATTTCAGTAACTAGATCCCATCTCACCCACAGTGGAGCTGTATGTCTTGTAGAGCACATCGGCATAGAATGAGTGTGCCTGGGAGATTATGTTAGGAATTGAAGATGAACATCAATTTACTTGAGCCTGAAAGTAAAAGTTTCATAGGAAGAAAAATCAGTGATGTGAAATTTCCCTTGAACTCAAAGGTAGATGAATGGATAAGTCTAAGCAGTGCTACTTTAAAAACATTCAGCAGAATCTGGGGGAGCAGGGGAAGACTCATTTTGTCTAGTCATGTGGAGGTGGGGCAGGGAGGGGAGGCCTGAAAATGGAAACATCTGGAAGGCTCTTCCTTCTTTCTTCCTACTTCTCTTTCTTTCACCATGAGGTTGCCGTAAGGTGGACATGGCTCCAAAAACTCATATTTTAAGAGTCTTGTCCCTTCAGCCCTTATCTTTTTCGATTACATATCTTAAGTCAAAATGTCTACAATTTCAAAAGCTGGGACGTCTTGGAGGGTGTGAGTTGGGGGAATAATGACAAGCTGAGCAAGAATAAGTTTCAATCCTTGATCATAGAAAAATAAGCCCTACAAAATATGTTTGGCCTAAGGATAAGTCAAAGAAGACCCTAAAAGCATTTTCTGTTTCCAGATTTAGTGTAAATAGAAACATGTATAAGTCAGCTGGAGGTGGGTAAAGATGGTGGTCCGTGGGGTCAGAATGGCTGCAGGCTTACATCCTAGCTCTATCACTTGCTAACAGAAGGATGTAGGCGAGCCAGGTAACCTTGCCTCAACCTGTCTCATAGTCAGAAGTATGTTGATCTCCACCGTGGAGAATCCCTGTGCCTGTGATACATGGAGGACACACACATGGGGAACACTGAAGAGTCACAACTGGTCAGTTTCCATTTCCCTGTGATCACTGATCCTCTGCTCATTCAGAGGCAGAAATACTATTGCGTAGCATGTTCATGGCTTTTATGATATGCTTTATTATCTTAATGTTATGACATCACCCTCCCTGACCCTTTTCTGGGAGGCTATCTACATGCATACACATGCATGTATGACACACACACACAGACTGCATAAGTGGCTTTTAAGTTGATGTGAGCCCTGAAGCAGTAATTCTATATCCATTACATTTGATTTCTCTGGAAGCTTTTGTGAAATTGAAAACAGTTATATACAAAATGCTGCCCTTTTTGGCACTGACATATGCTTTGTCAGGGATTTTCTGTTGCAAGGAGCAGAAACACACCCGAAGAGGCTTAAGGAAACAGGACGTTGATCATAAGAAGAGAAAGTGTGGTCAGACCTCATGGGAAGCATGAACCTTTCCGGCTGACACGGTCTTTTACCTCAGGCTCTTCCTGCTCCTGGGGCCGTGATGTCTTGTCTCAGTGCATACCAGTATAGGAGGTAAAGGCATAGGATCCAGCCTCTTGGGAAAAAAAATTATAAATTTGAGAAAGGAGTTTTAAATTTGCTGGAATCTTTGATCTAAACATTCTGGTGGTGGGGTTATACAGTAGTAACATTATATTGAATTTGGAAACAAATAGCCCCAAAAATTTTCAGTGAAGCATTAATAAAACTAAAAATGAAAGCTAATTCTAAATTCTCAGCCATAAGGAAATTGTCATAAATTATAATCTGCTTCTGATGCATGATGCAACCATTATAATGTATAAGGATGATGACCATCCCTTGATTAAAAAAAATGCAAATTATACAAATAGTAAAATGCAAAATATGCTAAGAATAAGCATAAGTACAATATAAAGCAATGCTTCAAAATGTTTGCACGTGATAGCCTTGGTATATGGAGTTATATTTCCCCTCTTTACCTCTAAATTTTCTGTTTTACAAATTTTGTTTTATGAGTATGTATTATTTTATACTATAAATTTACCCTAAATCATGAGGCTGTTTAAGGGAACACTGCTAGCTTCTTCCCTTCTTCCATTTTAGCTCCTGTGCTGAGATTGGAAATGTAAACAGTCATTTGAACAGAGGAGGTAATGAGCAGTTATGCTGATATGAGGTTCAAGAAGTAAATCTCTAATTTGTGGCAAGAAAAATATCCTAAACAGGGCTTTCACTTTACCAAATATCAATTAACCTTACACCCTTTTTAGAAATGTTAACAGTTTTTTTGTCAGCTAAATGATGATTACTCAGTCTGCATGTCTCCAAACCCTCTTTAAGTCCTCCCTTAAAGTCTTCACAAATTACAGCATTTGAGAGATGCATTTTGCCACAAAATCATAAGAAACTTTAGAAAATATCATTGATCACTTGTTTCTTCTGGGGGAGGAAGGAGACCCATCAATATATTCTAAAATAGAAACCAATTTGACAGAATTTTTAAGCTGGTATTTGGAAAAGGCTGGTGATTATTTTGCATTATAAAAATGCCTCCTGTCCCCTTAAAAGTCAAACTTCTTCATGAGTGAATGCCACTTGCCTGCATATTCTACTTGGAAATATAGGTAAATTGGTCAATTTTAACTGATGGTCAATAAGGTAAATTTTAATACCACTGGGAAGACAGAAATGTCAACATAATACTGTTAAAGGCCAAATAGTACCTCTGACTTTTCTGAATCACAAGCAGCACCTATGCCACCATAATTTGCAGAGTTTTGTTTTAATTTATACATCCAGGTATTCATTCATTTACTCAACAACATTTGTAGAAAAGACAGAAAACTACCAGAGGAACTACAAAGAACATCTTGCAGAAAGGGCCAGGCAATCATCTAGGTGATGGGGGTATAGTAGTTACCAAGGCAAGATCCTTCCCCTCATGGAACTTACATTTCAGAAAGGAGGTATTATAAAGAAGCATATACATATAATACATAGACTGTGTGTGTGATATATATGGATATAAGGATAGTAATAC
This sequence comes from Smutsia gigantea, assembly GCA_032199065.1. Lineage (NCBI taxonomy): Eukaryota > Metazoa > Chordata > Mammalia > Pholidota > Manidae > Smutsia > Smutsia gigantea. The sequence goes on from JAVSCE010015436.1 coordinate 21,446, forward strand.
ATACACATGTGTACTATATATACACACATACACACACATATCATATATACATATATAATTGACATATATAAATGTGAATGTGCTTCAGTTGGGCCTCACACCATGCTGCTAGCATGGGTTTGGGAGTCATACAGACTTGAGTTTAAACCCTGGCTCAGTTAAGCAGCAAGTGAGTTAACCTCTCTGAAGAATCCAATTTTAAAATGGGCAAAAGATTTGAACTTACATCTCACCAAAGAAGACTTATAAAAAATAAGCATTTGAAAAAATGTTCAACATCATACATATGTCATTAGGGAACTTCAAATTAAAACCACAATGAGATACCACCACACACTTGTTAGAATGGCCAAAATAATAAAAAATAAAAATGAAACTTGAAAAACTGCCAACAGCCAATGCCGGTGAGGATATGGAGCAGCAGAAACCTTCATTCATGCTGGTAGGAATACAAAATGGTACAACCATGTTGGAAGACAGTTGGCAGTTTCTTTTAAAGCTAAACCTACGCTTACCATACTATGCTGCAATCATGCTCCTAGGTATTTATATAAAATAGTTAAAATTTTTTTCACTCAAAAACCTGAACATGGATAATATTGTTGTATACATAATCCCCCAATTTAGAAACAACCAAGATGTCCTTCAGTAGGTGAATGGATAAACTGTGGTACATCTGGACAATGAAATATTACTCAGTGCTAAAAAGACATTCACTGTCAAGCCATAAGAAGTATGGATGGACCTTACATGCAAGAAGCAAGTCTGAGAAAACTACACACTGCATGATTCCAACTATATGACATTCTGGGAAAGACAAAACTCTGAGGACAGTAAAAATATCAGCAGTTGCCAGGGGGGTTTGGGGAGAAGGAGGTATGAGTATATAGAGCACAGAGGATTTTTAGGGCCTGAAACTCTTCTGCATGATACTACAATGGTGGACACATGGCATACATTAGGCAAAACCCAACAACAAAAGTCAACTCTACCTTAAACTATGGGCTTTGGGCTATTATGGAGTGTCAGTGTAGGCTCACTGACTGTAACAAGTGCACCACTCTGGGGCAGAATGTTGATAATAGGGGAGGCTATGCATGTGTGAGGGCAGGGAGTATATGGCAAATCTCTGTACCTGCCTCTCAATTTTTCTGTGAATCTAGAACTACTCTAAAACTGAAGTCTGTTTAAAGGAAAAAGGTCAATTATTTACCTCCCTTACTAATAATGCAAGAATAACCAATATTTATTTGGTGCTTACCAGGGACCAAGACTAGCTATTTAGTTTTTTCCTATGAGGATATTAATGTCCAGAGAGACTAAAACACTTGCTTATGACTATGAAGCTAGTACTGACAGCTCTAGGGTTTAAATTCCAGTCTTTGTGACTCCTAAACCCATTCTAGAAGCTCAGTCCCCAAGGTGTGTGTCCCACTAGGAGCACATTCACACCATGAATAATAACGAACTTGAAGCAGAAAAGTGACAGACAACACCCAGAGGAGATTTCTCAGCATCTGAGGCCAGGCAAGATCTGCAGAGGCAGCTGGGGGTCTTTCAAGGCAGAAATACAACCTTCACTTATGCTGTACCATGGTCTGGGCCACGTATTCTTTTATCACCTCATTTGATAATAATAACAACAACCTATGACGAAGGTATACATATTATCACTTAGGAGATGAAAGATCTGAGGCCCTGAACGGTGAATTTCTCAAAGGCCAAAGTGTTGGTTGCAGTACCGTTTGCCTTGTCTGCTCCAAACACTGTGTTCTATTTGTCTATGCTGAAATACTATGTGCATTTCATGGATTAAAACAGATTACCAGACACTTGTCCAAGTGAACCTATGACATTGCTCAAGGACACTGGAGCAATGAAATAAACAAAGCAAAATGAGCAGAATTCTCAAGTAGCACAAAGTTCCCAGCGCTTAAAGGTCTAGGCTGTGCTTGTTCTTCATTCTGATGCTGCGTCTACTGGCGGAGGAACCCTGGGCGCCTCATGAGGCACAGGACCCAGGCTTTCAGTGAGACTCAAAATGCTCACCCCGTCTCTCCTTCCACAGCCTGTGTTGTGGATTCTCTCAGAAGGGGAAATTAATTGTAATTATTATTTTTTAAAGAATGTTCATCTTGGTAACTCTTTTTATTCATCATGGGAACCAGAGAGCCTCTTTGAAAGATTGACACGTCAGTGAATGGGGAAGTGGGAGTGTCAGCTTTTAAGCTGTTCTTGAACATTGTAAGCCATCTGCTAAAAGAGGCTTTGGTGTGGAGGGCCAGGTGGCCAATACATCCATGACAGAGGTGATAAAGAAGAGGATTTAGTGAAAGGTTAAGGAGAAGCAAGCCTCTTCGGTTTCCATGATAATAGCTTACAGCATATTTCATATTACTGAGGAGGATTCACAAGTGCTTTATAGATTTTAACCTGTGCACAAATCCTTGTAGGTGGGAAAGATTTTTCAAGAACACTTCCAGCACTGATATTTTGTGTTTCCATCTTTCAGTATTTATGATATTGAGATCTCTGATCCGCATTATTGTTATAATCAATATTTCTGGTATTCGGTCTTTCCATGTGGGGAATTCCCCTGCTCAATATTTTTATTAATCAGTGTTTCCCTTACTGGGATTCCTAGTCCTAGAACTCATTTTTTTAGTAACTTTGTTTTTAAGGGCTCTGCATCTTAGTGTAACACTCAGATCAGATATATCTTACCTTTGGGGTTCCCCTGGTCACTAGCTTAGAAATACTGTTATAGGGGTATTTCTTTCTCAGAATTCCTAGCAACATCTACAAACTCGGACCAAAGTAAGCTGCACTAACATTTTTAGTATTTGATACTGAAAAAAGTATCCACAGGCAAAATACAACTCCTCAAACATATTGTCCATGTTTACATGTTAAGGGGGAAAATATCACTAAATCTCTAGTTTGTCTACCCACTGTGATTGAAAAGGAGATCAAATGTCGTGGCACCAACATCCCAGTGGAGCCTCCCTCTACCCCAGGCAACGTACATCCCTAAGAAGTCCATTTTTGAATATGGTCACCAAAGACTAAGGGTTGTCCAGTAGGAGTGCCAGGTTAAACTGTGGAGTACAATATTTTGAATTTTTTGTATTGTCATCTTCATTTTTGTCATTAAACTTTTAAAATTGAAATGCAGTGTATATTCAATATTCTATTGGTTTCGGATGCACAATGAAGTGGTTCGTCCATTATAAGCATTATTAAATGCCCACCATGATAAGTGTAGTGACCATCTGTCACCCTACAAAGATTTTACAATATTAAAACTCTATTCCCTATATTTCCATCCCTGTGACCAAATTATTTTATAATTTGAAGTTTGTACTTCTTTATCCCCTTCATCTATTTTGCCTGTACCCACTGCCCAACCCATGGTAACCAACCATCTGTTCTGTGTTTATGAATCTATTTCTGTATTGCCTGTTCATTTGTTTGGTTTCCCATATATATATGATATTTATTTTAATATTAGTATGGGGCCAGGGGCTATGACATAGCACAGACCTGGGCATTCCTGCTCACTCTCTGCTTATAGATGAGTAAGCTGACTTGTGATTCACTTAGAAGAGCTTGAGACTTTCTTAAGCATCAGAGCAGGCAGCTTTATATGCAGCACAGACCATACAACCATGTGGTTGAATCCATTTACATCCACTTTTTCTACTGTTCAGTAATTGTGCAAATATGCTGGAGTGCACCATATTTTCATTTTTTAAATAGAAAGTTCAAGACAATATTGTTGTTTGAGTGGCTTCCTTTCAAGATTTTGCATTACTCTTGTAAGATAAGGAATATTTAGCAATTCTCCCCTTTGGGAGTATCCAGAGTTGCCTCTACTCAAAATGACAGGCCATGTGGTTTAGTTCCTGCTCTATTGTTATGAGACTAGGTCTTACTCTAGTTGCTTGACCTATTCCCACCTGACCATGACAGGTGAGTTTGCATTTTCTCTTTATGAATGTGACAAAATCAAAGGTCACAGTTCTAAATACACATCACCTGGAAGAGATCTATCACTATTGATAACAAAATGGATATGTGTTTCTAAGCACTAACCTTGCAAGTATCAATCATGGGTCAGGCCATACCCAGTGTTCAGCATATTGTCTGGGCTACCAGAACACTCTTGTTTTCTCACACTCACATGTGTCATGACCCTACTGATTTAAAGAGCACAGCCAAAACAAGTCTATCAGAAACTGTTTTTTGCTGAAGGTGAAGAGTAGGAGTGGGAAGCTGATCCCAGACACACAAACATTTTACTTCCTGAAGGTAATTATTTAGTGCCTGCAAATCTCAGGGATGACCCTTAGTATGGCCCCAACCACTTTTTCATTGATCAAGGTAGGTGTTGTGTGTCTGTGTATCTGCATGTTTGTGTTGGGAGGGAGAAAAGTCAATACACTTTCTCTTCCAATGACTGTCAGATAAAGAACCAGGAATGAAGTGAGGTATTTGCAGTTTTACATTCAGTTTATGAGGTCTAAGATAGACATTTACCCTGGTTGACACTTTGAAAATAATGTCATCCCTAGTAGTATATGCCTTCTTATATTACCCTCATATAGGGACAATGCTTTGTTCTTAATCATTTACTGAATCATCTTTCCATTTTCTCTTTAGATTCCAACTTAATGGAATGTGCCATCCTATTAGTTTAGAAAGAAAATGCCAAGTTTTAGGCACTGTTTAGGTAAATCGGGATGTTTTTTTCAACAGTGTTGGTTAATCACTGCAGCAATTGGGTTCAAATTGTCAAAAATTTCCCAAATTTAATCCACAAGGTTTTTCTTTGGTCTTCTTTTTCTAATTCCTTTAGCTGTAAGATTACGCTTTTATTTGAGATAATTTTTAAAGTTTTTAAATGAAAAAATTATGATTTTTAAAAATGAACATTTCAATTATGGGAATGACTATTTATTGGTTCCTAGAAGAAATACTTCTCCTTCTGAAGTTTGAATGTGTATATAAGAGAGCTCAGATGTCTAGAAAAGGCAAGGCTTCAGCAATTTAACAGTTGATATTCTGATTGCTTTGAGTTTGATGAATCACAAAATAAATCACCTTCTTTTGCTGAAGTAATTCAAATTTGGATGATGTAAACATGGAGCTAGTTATTCCTTCCAACGACCTTTAAGAAAAAGCCATTGCTTTAAAGGTTGTATGGGATATAGACTTCACTTGGGAAAATAGCAATTTCTGATGAGTAAATTTTTTTAAAGCTGCAAAGAGCTTCTTCTTTAAATTTGTTAAGCTGATTATTTTATTTCAAATCTCATATAAAGTGGCCAGACAAAAAATAGTTTTTAGTATCATGGGTAATCTCTTGACTGTTGAAACCAATAGGAGGGTTTTCAGAAGAGAGAGAGAGAAGGAGAAAAATAAGAGAAGATTTATCATGAGAATTGGTTCATACAATTATTGGAAAGATCAGTGATTGCTGGGGGTTGAGGAGAAAAGGAGAGATGAATATATAGAGCACAGAAGATGTTTAGTAGGATAGTGTGACATTTCTGTATGATACCATAATGAGTTAGTTATACACATCATTATCCTTTTGTCTAAACCCATAAAATATAGACCAGGAGTGAACTGTAATGTAAACTATGACCTTTGGGTGATAATTATGTATCCTTGGAGGCTTAACAATTGTAGCAAGTGGAAGGATGTGCAGAAAAGGGAACCCTCCTACACGGTTGGTGGAAATGTAAATTGGTTTGGCCACTGTGGAAAACAGTATGGAGGTTCCTCATAAAACTAAAAATAGAAATGTCATGCAACCCAGCAATTCCACTTCTGGGAATTTACCCGAAGAAAGCAAAATTACTAATTTGAAAAGATACATATGCACACCTATGTTTATTGCAACCCAAGTGCCCGTTGATAGATGAGTGGATAAAGAAGAGGTGGTGCATATACACAGTGGAAAATACTCAGCCGTAACTAATCTTGCCATTTGCAACAACATGAATGGACCCAGAGGGTATCATGCTAAGTGAAATAAGTCAGCTAGAGAAAGACAAATAACATGTGATTTCACTTATATGGGGAATCTAAAAAACAAAGCAAGCAAACAAGAAATAAACCCATAAATACTGAAAACAAACTCTTGGTTACCATAGGGATGGGGAGTGAGAGGATGAATGAAATAGGTGAAAGGGATAAAGAGGTACAAATTTCAAATTGTAAAAAACTTAGTCATAGGAATGGAAGTACACCATAGAGAATTTAACCAGCATTATTGTAATGTCTTGGTATGGTACAGGAGGTAACTAAACTTCCTGTGGTAAGCATTTAGAAATCTACGTAATTATCAAGTCACTATGTTGTACATATGAAACCAATATAATATTGTACATCAACTACAATCCAATTAATAAAAAACAAAAATAATTGTAGTAAATTTACCACTCTAGTGGTGGTTGCTGATGATAGGAGATGCTATGCATATGTGTGTAAGAGATCTCTATACCTTCCCCTCAGTTTTGCTGTGAACCTAAAGCTGCTGTAAAAAAGTAGTCTCAAAAGCATTCTGTATGCTGGCCCTTTGATATTGTTTTGGGAACAAGTATTGCCATCCTCACTCCCCATGTTTGTATTCAATGAATACAATCAAACCTTGGTAGAGAGGCAACTTAAAAATAATCTGTTTGTTCTATTTTTCTACTTTGGCTTTACCTACATCATTCTAATCTTACTTCTTTTGAAATAAGAAAACTAATTTTAAAAATAGAATGAATCACTATACCTCAAATATGATATGTTTTCTCATTAATTTGGTCACTTGATTATTTTCTATTGTGCATCTACTGTGTGCCAGGCTCCGTTGCCCTGTTTTTGGGGGGATCCTGTGTAGAATAAACCATCATTGCTCTTCTCAAAGAGAGTTAAAAAATGAGAAATATTGGAAGAAAGAAATTTGGAAATAAAACAAACACAACAGAGAATATTTAAAAAGCCCCATATTTGTACTTTGAAAATATTAACAAGTTAGAGTTCAGGCAAGACTGAACAAGAAAAATTAGAAAACACAAATAAATAACAAACAAAATGAGGTGATAATTCAGAGTCATCAGAGATAACAAGGGAATGGCTCAGGATGGTAGCATGAGTAGGGCGGTGGAAATCTCCTCCCAAAACCATATATATTTTTAAAAATACAACAAATATAACTATTCCTAAAAGAGAAACCAGAAGATACAGTACAACAGCCAGGCTACATCTACATCTGTGAGAACTCAGCATCTCACGAAAGGGTAAGATAAAAAGCTGTGACCTGGCAGCACCCGAGCACTCCCCACCCCAGCTCACCGACAGGAGGAAAGGAATCAGAGTGGGGAGGGAGTGGAAGCACAGGACTGCTAAATAACCAGCCTGGTGATCTGCATTGGGAGCACAGACACACATTGCATGGTGTACTGGAGATTAGAGAAACGGAAAAGTAAAATCTGAGATGGAGACTGCGAGTGGGTACCCACAGCCGTCTCCCCTGGGACAAAAGAAAAGCAGGCACTTTTTAAAAAGTCTTAAAGGGACAAGGACTTAACAGATGGACAAAATCATCCCAGCACACTCAGCCCAGCAGGCTGGGAATCTTAAGGAACTTCAGGTGCCCTAATGCCCTGGGTGGTAAGGCAGCTCCAAAGCCCATCACTGCGAGAAGCAGCCTGCCATTCAATCCCACCCACCAGCGCTGCAAGCAAACCGCTGACCCACCACAGCTGTGGAGCAGCCGGGGAACAGCCCCGCCCACAGCAACCACACAGCGGGCAGCTAACCGGGACAAACCCAGAGGCTGCCACCAGTGCACAGCTGCCCAGCACAGACAGAGGAAGCTGGAGCAACGTCTGGAAGACACGAAGGGGCGCCATTATCGCAGGAGACCATGCCTGGCATGCCTGTGACCCCTCACAGTTCCCTAGGCTATCCTGAAGGCTGCCCCACCCACAGCAGCTCAAGGGGTTAACCCAGAGGCTATCCCCTGCACCCAGTTGACCAGCACAGGGAGAGGAAGCCGGAGCAAGGTCTGGAAGGCATGAAGGGGCCCTGTTCCCACAGGAGAACACACCCGGCCCATCTGCCATCCCACGCAGTGCCCTAGGCTATCCCCAGGAGCTCAGGATTATCCCAGAGACTGCTCCCTGTGTGCAAGTAACAAGCACAGGCAGCGGAGAAAGGCAAGGTGACCAGCAAGCGGGAAGGGACTTTGTTTTCCCAGCTGACACACGCGCCACCTGCCGGCGACCACTTCTATCGCCACAAAAAGGCCAAAGAATCTAGTCCAGTCAAAAATCACTCAGACAACCCCAGAGAGAGGGCCTGGTGAGATAGATATAACCAATCTTCCTGAAAAAGAATTCAATACAAAAATCATAACCATGCTGATGGACCTGTAGAGAAATATGCAAGAACTAAGGGATGAAGTCAGGAGGGAGATAACAGAAATGAAACAATCAATAGAAGGACTTAAGAGCAGACTGGACGAGGTGCAAGAGACTGTTAATGGAATAGAAATCAGAGAACAGGAATACAGAGAAGCTGAGGCAGAGAGAGATAAAAGGATTTCTATGAATGAAAGAATATTAAGAGAACTGTGTGACCAATCCACATGGAACAATATTTGCATTATAGGGGTACCAGAAGAAGAAGAGAGAAAAAAAGGGATAGAAAGTGTCTTTGAGGAAATAATTGCTGAAAACTTCCCCATGCAGGGGAAGGAAATAGTCTCTCAGACCATGGAAGCCCACAGATCTCCCAACACAAGGGACCCAGGAGGACAACACCAAGACATATAATAATTAAAATGGCAAAGATCAAAGACAAGGACAGAGTATTAAAGGCAGCCAGAGAGAGAAAAAAGATCACCTACAAAGGAAAACCCATCAGACTATCATCAGACTTCTCAACAGAAACCTTACAGGCCAGAAGACAATGGTATGATATATTAAATGCAATGAAACAGAAGGGCCTTGAACCAGGAATACTGTATCCAGCACGATTATCATTTAAATTTGAAGGAGGGATTAAACAATTTCCAGATAAGCAAAAGTTGAGGGAATTTGTCTCCCACAAACCAACTTTAAAGGATATTTTAAAAGGACTGCTCTAGATGGAAGTACTCCTAAGGCTAAATAGATGTAACCAGAGGAAATAAAATCACAGCAAAGAAAGCAGACCAACCAAATACTAACTAAAGGCAAAAAATAAAATCAACTATCCACAAAAGCAATCAAAGGAAACACAAAAGAGTACAGAATAAAACACCGAACATATAAAGAATGGAGGAGAAAGAATAAGAAGGGAGAGAAATAAAGAATCATCAGACTGTGTTTATAATAGCATAATAAGAGAGTTAAGTAAGATGGTTAGATAGTAAGGAAGCTGCCCTTGAACCTTTGGTAACCATGAATCCAAAGCGTGCAATGGCAATAAGTACATATCTATCGATAATCACCTTAAATGTAAATGGACTGAATGCACCAATCAAAAGATACAGAGTAATAGAATGGATAAAAAAGCAAGACCCATCTATATGCTACTTACAAGAGACTCACCTCAAACCCAAAGATATACACAGACTAAAAATGAAAGGATGGAAAAAGATATTTCATGCAAACAGTAGGGAGATAAAAGCAGGTGTTGCAGTACTTGTATCTGACAAACTAGACTTCAAAACAAAGAAAGTAACAAGAGATAAAGAAGGACATTACATAATGATAAATGGGTCAGTCCAACAAGAGGATATAACCATTATAAATATCTATGCACCAACACAGGAACAAGGACATAAGTGAAACAAATACAAATAGAATTCAAGGAGGAAATAGAAAGCAATGAATTCATTTTAGGAGACTTCAACATATCACTCACTCCAAAGGACAGATCAACCAGACAGAAAATAAGTAAGGACACAGAGGCACTGAACAACACACTAGAACAGATGGACCTAACAGACATCTACAGAATTCTACACCCAAAAGCAACAGGATACACATTCTTCTCAAGTGCACATGAAACATTTTCCAGAATAGACCACATACTAGGCCACAAAAAGAGCCTCAGTAAAATAAAAAAGATTGAAATTCTACCAACCAACTTCTCAGATCACAAAGATATAAAACTAGAAATAAATTGTACAAAGAAAACAAAAAGGCTCACAAACACATGGAGGCTTAACAACATGCTCCTAAATAATCAATAGATCAATGACCAAATTAAAACAGAGATCAAGCAATAAATGGAAACAAATGACAACAACAGCACAATGCCCAACTTCTGTGGAACGCAGTGAAGGCAGTTCTAAGAGGAAAGTATATTGCAATCCAGGCCTATTTAAAGAAGGAAGAATAATCCCAAATGAATAGTTTAAAGTCACAATTATTGAAACTGGAAAGAGAAGAACAAATGAGGCCCAAAGTCAGCAGAAGGAGGGACATAATAAAGATCAGAGAAGAAATAAATAAAATAGAGAAGAACAAAACAATAGAAAAAAATCAATGAAACCAAGAGCTGGTTCTTTGAAAAAATAAACAAAATAGATAAACCCCAAGCCAGACTCATTAAGAGAAAAAGAGAAACTACACATACAAACAGAATCAGAAATGAGAAAGGAAAAATCATGATGAACCCCACAGAAATACAAAGAATTATTGGATAATACTATGAAAATATATATGCTAACAAGCTGGATTATCTAGAAGAAATGGACAACTTTCTAGAAAAATACAATCTTCCAAGACTGACCAAGTAAGAAACAGAAAATCTAAACAGACCAATTACCAGCAATGAAATTGAATTGGTAATCAAAAAACTACCCAAAAACAAAACCCCCAGACCAGACGGCTTCACTGCTGAATTTTATCAGACATATGGAAAAGACATAATGCCCATTCTCCCTAAAGTTTTCCAAAATTGAAGAGGAGGGAATACCTCCGAACTCATTCTATGAAGCCAGCATCACTCTAATACCAAAACCTGGCAAAGACCTCACCAAAAAAGAATATTATAGACCAATATCCCTGATGAATGTAGATGCAAAAATACTCAACAAAATACTAGCAAACCGAATTCAAAAATACATCAAGAGGATCATACACCATGATCAAGTGGAATTCATCCCAGGGATGCAAGGATGGTACAACATTCGAAAATGCGTCAACATCATCGACCACATCAACAGAAAGAAGAACAAAAACCACATGATCCTCTCCATAGATGCTGAAAAAGCATTTGACAAAATTCAGCATCCATTCATGATTAAAACTCTCAACAAAATGGGTATAGACGGCAAGTACCTCAACATCATAAAGGCTATATATGACAAACCCACAGCTAACAACATACTTAACGGCGAGACGCTGAAAGCTTTTCATCTAAGATCAGGAACAAGACAGGGATGCCCACTCTCTCCACTGTTATTCAACATAGTACTGGAGGTCCTAGCCATGGCAATCACACAAAAACAAAGACATACAAGGCATCCAGATTGGTAAAGAAGAAGTCAAATTGTCACTATTTGTAGATGACATGATATTGTACATAAAAAACCCTAAAGACTCCACTCCAAAACTACTAGAACTAATATCTGAATACAGCAAAGTTGCAGGATACAAAATTAACACACAGAAATCTGTTGCTTTCCTATACACTAATGATGAACTAACAGAAAGAGAAATCAGAAAAACAATTCCATTCACAATTGCGTCAAAAAGAATAAAATACCTAGGAATAAACCTAACGAAGGAAGTGAAAGACCTGTACTCTGAAAACTACAAGACACTCCTAAGAGAAATTAAAAGGACACTAACAAATGGAAATGCATCCCATGCTCTTGGCTAGGAAGAATAAATATTGTCAAAATGGCTATACTACCTAAAGCAATCTACAGATTCAATGCAATCCCTATCAAACTACCAACAGCATTCTTCAATGAACTGGAACAAATAGTTCTAAAATTCATATGGAACCACAAAAGACCCCGAATAGCCAAAGCAATCCTGAGAAGGAAGAATAAAGCAGGGGGGATCTTGCTTCCCAGCTTCAAGCTCTACTACAAAGCCACAGTAATCAAGACAAGAAGAGACCCACAGAACAGTGGAACAGAATAGAGAGTCCAGATATTAACCCAAACATATGTGGTCAATTAATACACAATAAAGGAGCCATGGAAATTACGGCCTCTTCAACAGCTGGTGTTGGCAAAACTGGACAGCTACATGTAAGAGAATGAAACTGGATCATTGTCTAACCCCATACACAAAAGTAAATTCAAAATGGATCAAAGACCTGCATGTAAGTCATGAAACCATAAAACTCTTAGAAAAAACCATAGGCAAAAATCTCTTGGACATAAACATGAGCAACTTCTTCATGAAAATATCTCCCCGGGTAAGGGAAAAAAAGCAAAAATGAACAAGTGGAACTATATCAAGCTGAAAATCTTCTGTACAGCCAAGGACACCATCAATAGAACAAAAAGACATCCTACAGTATGGGAGAATATATTCATAAATGACGTATCTGATAAAGGGTTGACATCCAAAATATATAAAGAGCTAATGCACCTCAACAAACAGAAAGCAAATAATCCAATTAAAATATGGGCAGAGGATCTGAACAGACACTTTTCCAAAGAAGAAATTCAGATGGCCAACAGGCACTTGAAAAGATGCTCCACATCCCTAATCATCAGAGAAATGCAAATTAAAACCACAATGAGATATCACCTCACACCAGTGAGGATGGCCAACATCCAAAACACAAACAACAACAAACATTGGTGAGGATGTGGAGAAAGGGGAACCCTCCTACACTGCTGGTAGGAATGTAAATTAGTTCAACCAATGTGGAAAGCAGTATGGAGGTTCCTCAAAAAATTCAAAATAGAAATACCATTTGACCTAGGAATCCCACCTCTAAGAATTTACTCTAAGAATACAGGAGCCCAGTTTGAAAAAGACATATGCACCCCTATGTTTATTGCAGCACTATTTACAATAGCCAAGAAATGGAAGCAACCTAAGTGTCCATCAGTAGATGAATGGATAAAGAAGAGGTGGTACATATACACAATAGAATATTATTCAGCCATAAGAAGAAAACAAATCCTACCTTTTGCAACAACATGGATAGAGCTAGAGGGTATTATGCTCAGTGAAATGAGCCAGGCAGAAAAAGACACATATCAAATGATTTCACTCATATGAGGAGTATAAGAACAAAGAAGAAACTGAAGGAACAAAACAGCAGCAGACTCACAGAACCCAAGAATGGACTAATAGTTACCAAGGGGAAAGGGACTGGGGAGGATGGATGGGAAGGGAGGGATAAGGGGAAAAAAGGGGCATTACGATTAGCAGACATAATGTAGGCGGGTCAGGAATGGGGAGGGCTGTACAACATAGAGAAGACAGGTAGTGATTCTCTAGCATGTTACTACGCTGGTGGACAGTGACTGTAATGGGGTTGGTGGTGGGGACATGTTGAAGGGGGAGTCTAGTAACCATAATGTTGCTCATGTAATTGTAGATTAATGATACCAAAATAAAAATGAATAAACAAAACACATGCCCAGTGTTTAAGGGGATGGATACTGATATTTGCAACTTACTTTGAAAGGCAACAAAAAAATAAGATGGTTAGATAGAGTTACAGATGGATGATGAATGAGTAAGTGATGAAGCAAATCGAACAAAATGTCTGTGTGATGGGTACATGTATGTTCACTGGACATTCTTTCAACTTTTGTGTATGGGTGAATGTTTTCGCAGTGAACTGTTGGAGGAAAAGGTTTTTTTCAAAGCGAGAAAAGGATGAAACTGAGAAAGAAAACATTCAAAATATTGGCAGTGGAATTGGATTCATCAGAAAGATCATCTTTAAGCATTCCGACTGATGGTGAACAGCCCTTGCCACATGCCAGACGCTTAGAACGCTTCACTGCCATTCATCTTTACCAAAGTTCTTATCAAAATCAGGTTATATACAGAAGGAAGTGATCTAAAGAAGCACAAGAGCCGGTCACAGAATGCAGGTTTCCTAAGTAACTAACATGAAGGAAAACAAATCAAGGTTTTCTTACATGGAACGTTCAATTTGTAGAGCTGTACCAGCCATGTGGTGGCTACTTGGTCACATGAGGCCACTGACTGTTGACATATGGCTGGTAGGAATTGAGATGCGCTGTAAAACACACTGAATTTTGAAGACGCACTGGATTTTGGTAATAACTCCAAAAGAATGGAAACTATCTTAAGAACAGTTAAAAAAACTGATCACATGTTGAAATATTAATATTTTGGATATAGTGGACTAATTAAAATATATTGTTCAAATTTTAAAAAAATAACAATTAAAGAAGAGGAAACCAAATAGCATGCATATGACAAGCTGCTCAAACTCATTAGTAATATGAAATATGCAAATTAAGACAACAATGAGAATCTCTTTAAACCTTGTAGTCTGGCAAAAATCAGAAAGCTGGATGGTGTCCAGGGTTAGCAGGGATTAAGAGCCTTGGGAGTAAAAGTCCTGATTCCCTGTGAGGTGAAGTAGGTTTGGTCTGTCAACCAGGAGAGTAACCTGATAGTAGCTGATCAGATTAATTTGTACATGTTTCATAATCAGCATTTGTGCTCCTGGTTTTACATGCTGTGATTATTGATTTGATGTGTCAACTTGACTGGGCTACGGGATACCTAGATATTTGGTCAAGCATTGTTCTGGGTGTGTTTATGAGGGTATTTTTGGATGGATTGAACTATACCCTCTGCTGTCCTGGCTTTTCAATTTGTGGCTCACCAGTAGATCTTAGGACTTACCAGCCTCCATAGTCACGTAAGCCAATTCCTTATAATAAATTTCTTACACACACACACACACACACACACACACACATACCCCATTGGTTCTGTCTTTCAGGACAACCTTGACTAATACACATGCCAAAGTCTTCACTTACCAGTCCTTAAGAGGACAAAGATAAGGGTGTGTTCATTTTATTAGTGGAGCTAGAAAGTGGCCAGGTCAAACATGGTGCAAGTCACACCATGGAGGACTATGCCATAGTTGGAAGCAGTGGATCACATATAGCAAAATGCATGGATAGTGGACACTGAGTGCTCAATAAGAAAAGAAATAGAATAACATATATTACACAGTATCATTAGTATAAGCTGAAAATGCATGCATGTAAAATAGCAGTATACATTTTGCAAAACAGGTGCCTATTTTGCA